>CAXAMN010005914.1:223179-274506 GCA_963970005.1 Durusdinium trenchii
AGTAGTAAGGCCAGAAGCCCCTAGTAGCGTCCTTGCTCCTAGTAGCGATGCCAGGAGTCCTTGCTCCTAGTAGTAAGGCCACACAGAATGATCCGGACAATTTTGCTTTGATTTTTCGACCCACCACAGTCACAGTGGCAGTGACTGCTTCGAACGGGGATGTTGGGAAGGGGGGTCAGTTTGCAAGAATGCTGGTAGTTTAATTAGGCGTTTCTCTCGCAGAAGAGGCAGTAAAACGACTAAGTTCCTGACTTCCTGTTTCCATCTCAGCATCTTTGGCAGCAAGAGGCGGAGGCCAAATCGAGAAAGCTGGGAGAACTTGGACCATTGGGTGCTGGGGTGCTGGTGCTGGGGTAGCTGGCTGCGGGAAAACTTTAAACTAAGGCAACTAAGGTAAGATTATTAATTTGTTTGGGGTGCTTTGGCGGCTGTGTGGTGCAAGCTGGAAGTGGCACAAGGGCACTCAACTGAAACACGAGGAAAGTCTGTTTGAAAGATGTTTGGGGGGCTTGCGTCTTGTGTTTGTACCATGTGTTAAGCTTGCAACAGCATTCACGTGTTGTTGCTATCTGTTGCTACAAACAGTTGTCCTTTCTTCTTGGATGATCCCGTGATTGCCTGTTTTTTTTCTGGTTCCGCTGCGCAACGTCTGGGGCTAATATGCTGCACAGCAAGCTGCCACACACCATTTTGCCAAGAATTGATTCGAAGTTCTTTGGAACTGCTTTGAGCCCTTGAATGTCGTTTGATTTTGTCGTGACAAGTTTTTTGAAGTTCTCAATAATAGAGACCTCAGTTAGGGTAGGGACGCCAGTAGAGTTGGGGTGTTAGACATGCTAAAGAGTCCCCACTTCAGTCCAAGGACCGAAGCCTGCTCCAGTTGCTCTTCCAAAAGGCTGGCGATGAGAAGCCGGTAGTGACCTCAACCGGTCAACGATTCACGTTCTTTGGTGGCTCTTCGCAACATGGTGACCTTAGCGTTTTGACCAACAGTTGCTTCAAGTTACGCTTAGTTGTTAATGCCATTGCTTTTTCCCCAATGTCCACTGGTCTGGGACAAAGGTAGATGAAATAGATGAGATGTGTTTTGATTTGGTTAGTGCCGTGCACTAAGGAAGAGCCAGAGCCTGTTCCTGTTCCAGGAGTGTGCCCCTCACCGTTCCGTTTGCCAGGAAAGCTGCGGCAGGAATTGCGCTCATATATATATATATATATACACAGTATATGCATATATAAAAATGGCTGGAGAATGAGTAACAAGATTGATTGTAGACTGACGGCCTCCAATAGTTGATTTTCCGTCCATGCTGAATTCTAAGGCTGTTGTTGCTTTCTCAAGGGAGTCAAAGCTCAGGTGGCTCGAGCTGGAATGCCTTTGGACATCCCTGGCATGCCTCCTCGAACTGTGGATGTTCTATTGGAGATTCGAGCCCGGGCAGCAGAGAAAGCAAATGCGCGGAAAGGCGGGAATTGTCGAAGAAGCCGAGATCCGTCGAGAGACTGTTTATTGATGCCTGAAAGGGTGCCCAAGTAAGCTTTGCTTTGACCATAGCATTTACCCGCTTGGAACCTGAAGAAAGATCACAGAAGGACAATTGACCTGCACAAACCAGTGATGTTGGTTTGGTTTGTTAGTTTTTGCCGGGGGTATATTACAAGGTAGGCATAGCAATTTCATGGGCAATTTATATCATTAGGCAGATGTTGCGGCTTGTGAATCGCAGTTGCTCTACCCCAGGTATAGCACCGAAGCCGCCACCAAAGCCTGCCAATGAGCCACCAAACCATTACGAGGCCCAGAACTGCGCCTTCTGCGCTGGACGCTTGAGACCTCGTGTGGTGTCAAGATCTACGGTGGGCGGATATTTGGGTGTGTATGATTGAGTACAATATGGTAAAATGGACTCAGCCATACCCATTAGTTGGGGGCCCCCCTTTGGTCACATTTTGTTACCACATGATCCACATGCACTCCGCCCCGCATTCAAGGGCCGCTCCCTGGATAGGGTGGTCAGTTCTTGGCACCTTTGACGCCGATGGTCAACAGCTTCGACTTGTTCGACCCAGGTTTTGGGCATCGATCTCCGGGCAGACGATGCAGCGATCAAGAAGGGTTGCTGGGTTCGGAGTCAACTCCCGGTGTTGAGACGATCTGGTTAGAATTGAGGGATTGAGGGCGTGCGTTTATTTTGTTTACTTTTTTCTCAGGGACCGTGGATACGTCTTTTTCGGTGACGATGTCTGATGAGACATCTTTGCTCCGGCGCGGATGCGTGGAGTTGTGAGTTGAGTCCAGGCAGTCAAGAAAGAACGACTCGCGCTTTTATTGCTGTATTAATATATTGCCGTATTATATGATGTATTTATGTCATGGTCCTTTGCGTTTGGTGGGCACTATATATGTGCGTGTGACCCAACAGCTTCGAGCATGTTTGAGGCTACCGGAAGCTTGTTCTCCAATGGCATCCGGACAAGCATCCAGCAGATAGAGCAGAAGCAGAAGTTAAAATCCGTCAGATCAACTTGGCGTACCTTTGCTGCATTGGCAGGACTGCGGATTGTTGGAAGCTGCAGCTACTCTCTCCTTTGTCCTGCCCGACCCAAGGTACGAGACTATCAGCAATCCGCTGAAACGCCAAAGCATCGCACCAAGTGTGGGTGCTGCACAAAGTGATAGTGATGATTCTGCAGCAATGCTTTGTGTTTTTAGGTTTCATTTCATTAACATGTCAAAGTTGCATGTAAGCAGCCTTAAACAGCTGTCATTCAAATTCTGCACTGCTGCGGTAAAGGACTCTCAAGTCTTTGGCTAAAAATAAGAATTTAGGAGATTTTAGGACGAACCCTGGACCATCCTTTCGTTTTGGTCAGCCTTTCCACTCCTGACAGACACGTGCAGCAAATGTTTTCTTGAGGTTATGATCAGATGCTTCAAGCGATCGAAAGGAAGCGCTTGAATATCCGGCTCGAGACTCTTTGCCGCATAGCCCGACCTAGCTGGGCGGTTTGGGAGGCCATGACTGGTCCTGTATAGTTGCATTTGCCTGTTCAAATCCTCCTCAACTCTAGGTCTGACAATGTCACTTGGCAGTTGCACACAGAGAAACAATGAGGAACACACTTTGACCCACTGCATGTACAGTGTGGAGGGATTGCTCCACGTCCTGTCAGTTGTAACGGCCTAGGCCCTCAACATGCAGGCATGCAACATTACGCCATGCTGTTTGGGGGGTCCACATTGGAAGCTTGTGTTCGGTGGAACATGGTGGAATTGACAGGTATGACCCGCCATTTATTGCACGTGCAAACATGTTCAACATGACTTCAACACCGAAATGCGGTGGCATCCGGTCGCTGTGTTTGTGTGTGGCATCCGGTCGCGGTCCAATGAAGTCCAGCGACCGGGGGAAGGTCTTTCGATGAGAGACGCCTCGGCGTGGGAGACGCGTTGTGATGCTTGCCGGTTCCGGTGCCAGCTGAAGCACCGACGTTTCTTTTGCATTCCAACTCATTCTGGCAGTGGACGTTGGAATATTTCGGAAGACAATTAGTGCCTTTCATTGGCTCCCAACTGTGCAAGTTTTTAGATGCTCACATTTGTCATTCAATTCCTTTCACAGTGTCAGAGTCAGTGTGTGTGTGTGTGAGCGCGCGCCTTTCTTTTCTTTGAATATTCATTCGTTGTATGCCTTTTTCCTCTTGCGTGTGCCAAAGACGTTCGTTTGCGACAGCTGTGCATTGAATTGCAAATTGGCAAGGGTTTGGCCACGGTTCGCGTAGTCCGCCCCCCATCTCAACTAGCTACCCATGGGTGCCTGAGGACGCAATTTATCAAGCCCAGGATGAGCATTCCAAAGGACCAAGCCTGGGCCTGTGGGTTTTTTCGCGGGGGGGTTCAGGAGACAGTTCGGCAAAGCTATGCGAAGCCATCTCATCACTTCTCATGACCACCAAACTTGGGACAAACACATGCCGCCAGATGTCGTGCTATGTCGGTGCTGGAGTGGATGTCGATGATGGGGTTCGGAACCGGCGATCCCGGGGCGGGTGCGGCAGTATTTGGTCCAATCTATATACTTACCAGTTCCATGGTTGTACAGGTTGTTCTGGTCTTGACAACTAGTTGGTGGATGAACGGAATGTGAACACCACAACGCAGGCTAAGCCATACTATTTTTGATTATTTTTGTGATCAGACTGAGGGTTTGGCTTCTTTGATCGAAAAAGGCTTCCGATCGGCCCTCCAGGAATTCATGCTTTGTCCTTTAGGCGGGCATTTCAGTGGGCCTTTGGATGAATTCGGGTTGTGCTCACGGCATCTTGATCCCTAGCATATTAGCACTTCCCACAGAAGTGGCCTGAAGCATTTCCCCTGACGCTCGGATACTGGATCAAAAGTGAAAAGACCTCCAAGATCCTCTAAGTCTGGGACCGACTTCACGAAGACCAATCCGTGATTCGCATGATTCGGTCAGGGCATTCGGATAAGTTCGTCCGAATTGTGGACAATCAGTTGCTGGTTCAGCCGCGCACCTAGCCTTGACAGCAACGCCTCTGAGACACTCGTAGGGAGTTACAGCTGCACTTGCACCATGGGAAGAAGATGGACGTGGAATCTACAAACTGCAGTTCCTGTGTGGGACATCTACACACACAGGTTGTACTGCAGTTGTTTTCTACTGTAATTAGCTTTGTGTCATGTGGCACACCCTTGAGGTCCAGAGATGATGCACTCGGCATAGCTTTCCAGGAAGGGCTTGACCACGGGGAGGGCGTGGGCTACGTTTCAGCATTTTTCGGCATGTCGTGCTACTGTACGCGGGCCAGGGATGTATGTGCAATTTTTGGCCTCCACGAAGCCCTGTATTGTGCTCTTTGTTCCATTTGATGCGTGTTGCCAAAAAATGGGCTTGTAATTTGCTTTTTGTGTATCGCCGTTGCTGCTGCCAAGTTTGGAAGAGAGAGAGAGAGAGACAGAAAGTTTGTAGTCTTAGTAATGGTATGATTTTGTCCTTGTGCTCATTTGGCCCAATGCAGTTATTTGTGAAGTTGTTATGAGATGCCACTTTTTGCCCAAGCCGCTGGTGTTCAATGGTCATTGAGAACCATGTGGGTACATGCAGGTAAATATACATATTGGACAGGATAATTGCCAGGAGGTGACTCCATCTCATACACAGCCATAGCTGCAGAAGGTTTCTCCTGAGACGTCATCAATCCAGAAGATTCAGAACCATATGGTCGTTACCAGAACAGGGAGACATCCGAGCAGAGACCCGTTCAGTGATGAACAAGGATATGTCAAGCGTGTGTCGAAAACCCATCCAAGACCCAAGATTCGCTTGGGGAAATGATGGGAAATGTACCCATGATTCGGCGGCTCCGATCTTCCTTCCCTTTCGCTGCAGGAGTTTTTCCAGGCTGCGAAGTTCTCGCTTTGGTGGCTGCCAGAAGTCAACAACATGTGCCGGCTTCGGGCACGCGAAACGGCAGGTGCCCTGGGCGATGGCTGTGGTGTGTGGAGCGAGTCCCGCTTGTGGTGTTTTGCATGTTGCAACGGATTTGGCGTGTTGCAGGCCAGGGAATGGAAGGTGGCATCAATGTCAGCTTCCAATTTGAAGCAGGCTGGGAGAAAAAACAGAATGACACATGTGATTTGATGAGCGAGACCTATTATATAGTGACCTAGTGCTGCGTTGCTGAGCGCAAACGCCAAAATCTCAGCTTCCCGGCGTCACAAAATGAATAGCATAGTTTACAGGGGGGTTGCCTAAGTAGGTATACCATACCTGGGTGTGGTTGTTAGGTTTGACGTCCCATTCCCAATTCAACACATCGATCAGAGCATTTGGACACGTTTCGTCAGTCGCTTGGTCATGCTAGGCCAAGAGGAGGATGACACCGTTGAAAGCGCATGTGAACTTTCTGAGGATCAGGACTGGCCACATCAGGAGCCGAAAGTGGCTCCCAAAGCAATCCAGGGCTTTGTTGCTCAAGAATTCTGGGCTGGGTGAGGTAGCGCTATGTTTGGCACAATCAATTTGTATCAATTTATATCATTATGCATGAATGGCATGCAGCAGAGTTGGGGGAGTAGAACGTGGTGGACGAGGGAGAAACTATACGTTTGTCGAATCATTTTTTTGTTGCGCTGCTCTCAGGCTTGTTGTTGCCGTTCCCACAAGATCACCAGAGCGAATTACAAGACCCCCATTGTCGCATCCGGAAAGCACAGGCAGGTGTTTATAAGGTCACCTCACTTTCCAGCACTGTAGTTGTATTTTATGCCTCTGCTATTTGCAGGGCCATGGGCGTGTGAAAAAACCACGTGTGTGGTTTATGGCCCATGAGGTTTGCTCAAGCGTAAGCACTTTGGCGACGTTCCGGGTAGTCGCCGATCTCAGGATATGAAGAGGTGCAACCTTATAGCCTGATTCTCAAGTCCGCATCGCCCCGCAGCCATCGACGTGCCTGCTTCGCTTTGTGTTTGACCGATTTGTTTCTACACCACTTCGGAGTCGGGAGCAGTGGGCTTGATTTGTTTTCAACACGTCCAGCGGACAAGCTGGTCATCCTGCTTAGGTAAGCGCCTCACCCTTCAGCCAGGGGGCCTACCGCTTTGAAGGCCAGGCACGGCAATCGAGAGGTGCCCTTTGACGTGAAACTAACACTGCCTTCATCAAGGAACTTTGTTTTAGATAACAGGCCCAGGCTGTTAAGTGTTACTGTTTACTGATACTGTTATCGCATTGATGGGTGAGCTTGATTGGCTTCATTTTTTGTAACATGGACACGAAATTGGAGACAAAAGCCCACAAGCTTGTTTCATATAATGACCATTCTTTGCATTTCTGTGCCAAGCTAATTTGCCAATTTGCTGAGTCGCAGGTGCTTTCTGGCCGGGCAGATACATGTCCTTCCGCGGTCCTGATCAGCTGCGAATGGCGGGCAAGGTGTGGCGGTGCGTGTGATGAAGCATTTGTTGAAAGTTCCGCGGTGCTCCGACCCAGAGATTCACGGACGTTGTCAGCATCCCGATCCTGGGTCTTAGTCATGACTGGCCATAACGATCAGGCACATCCATGTATGCACAGATCGGCTCGGCACATCCTGAAGGAAACGGGATGGAACGAAGAAGAGCAGACCGAACGGCAGCTCAAAGGACCCAAACCTCATCCCGAACGGGCCCTTGGGACACCGGACACTGGGGTGTGGGACCTGTGAATGGTCGACAATCGACGGCTGCGTGCTGATCCAAGCTGACCGGTGAACGGAACCCTAAGGCCCTAATGCTTGCCTAGGAGGCAACTTCACCATGTATTCCGCTTTGGCCAAAGGTTTGAGGGAATTGATGTGGCAAAGGTCTGGGGGCATGATGCCGTTGCTCGGGTTTCGCCATACATCAGCAGCCTGTTGCTTGGCTGGCGCACACATCCCAGGTAGATGAGAGCTTGGATGTTGCAGACTTCCTTCTAGTGGATTTCTCAGCAGTGTGGATGCTCAGCTCAGTCTGGGGAAGTGATTGCCCTCACTCCTCTCAGCTGCTTCTCCCGCCATGGACAGTTACGACCGTGCAGCTCAGTTGTACCGGCACGGTCGTGGGGCTACACGCCCACGTCCCAATCTGCTGGATGTCCAGCTCCGTTAGGACCCATGTTCCTGTTTGGTTGGGAAGACTTGTTTGATCTTGTTTGTGATCGCTCCTCGGACTCCTCTGACTCAAGTGGCCCGTGGCCCGTGGTTTGCAGAACCCGAACCACTCACAAGTCAGGCCTACAAGTTCATGACCACCAGCGAGGCCGCCACATGTTGAAGCGTCATAACCTGGGCACCACAGGATCCGATAAGCATGATGAAAAAATACAAAAGACACATGAACTTGCAGTGATGTATCATAATGATTCATAATGTATCATGGTCTTGAATATGTTGATGCGTTAGTTCATTGATGACATTGATGTGTAGATTCTGGCCATTTGCACCTGGTTCAGCGTCCGGACGCTTGCAGCTTGTTCCGTTGGGAGGTGCTGAAAGGCGCCGTAGAAGGCCAGAGCGGAGCACAAGGAGGCCGATCTGGTTGCAATTTGTAGGCGATGTATGCCAAGCCCTTGCATTTTCTTTCCTTTGCTCAATAATGATTAACTTTTGCATCTTGCTAAGCTTCAGCAATGGTGGTTTGGATTTCGCTCAGGGAAAGGTAGTTTCCTTTTGCTATGGAACCTTCGCTTGGACAACAAATAGGTCAGGTAACCATGGCATTTTTGAGGCTACGTGAAACTGGGCGATCTGCGGGCTGATTTGAGCGTGCGGCGCTCAGAGGCTTGAGTTCAGTTTGTGATGTACTTATCAAAGGATATCAAAGGAAGTTTAGTTAAGAACAGAAACTTCCATAGTTACGAATGACGAGCAGTTAAATAATTAGCTCAGGCATGCTCAGGCAATAATTAGTTAGCGCAGGCAATACTTAGCGCGGGCGTAGACCAGTCGCTAAGTCTGCGAGTTAGCGTAGATAGTGGCTAAGTGAAGAGCTATATAAGGCTATATAAGTGGCTATATAAGTCCATAAGTCCGAGAGTTGAAGTGGTTGACCACACACGCATTCGTCGCAGAGGCCAGGCATCCGCGAAGGAAAGGAACGAGTGCTTGTCGCACAAAGATGAACCGATGAACCTCTTACCTCTTCCTGCTATAGTTGTCTTTGTTTTTGGAAACTGCCGCCCTTGGCTTGCCAAGACTACATGTGTGATCTTGTATGTAATGATTGTCTTGGATTCATTTTAATTCTTGTTGCTTTCCGGCGCCCTGCGACTCAACACTTTTGGAATCTTTGGGAATGTTCTCTATCAATTCTTTTTGTGTGTCAGTATTGGTCCTCAGTTTGTTCGCGGAGGGACTATTCTGTGACTGATTGATTATCCGGCTGGTTTGACATCTCATGATTTCCAATGATGGCTTTGGGCTTTGGGATCGTTTTGGATGTGTAGCTCGCTAAGCTGTTGAGCTTGAGAAAGCCTGAGGTAAGATTATACTTCCAGCAGATGCTTGGTAGTGCAGTGTGGCACTCTGTGGAAGCTGACAAGTGGCACAGCTGTTGAAACATGAGTAGTGATGTCCTTTTTAAACTAATGTGTATATATATATATACAGACATACATATTATATATGTGTGTGATTGGTCTGAGTTGTGGATTGGTCTGAGTTGTGTGTGTGTGCGCGTTGTGAAGAACATGGCGGAGACGGAAATGACAGAGGTTTGGAACAACAAAGATTTCGAGACCTTTTTCGAGGGTCACTACGAGGAGTGGGACTTTGATGCGAAGTATCTTGGCTATATAGATGAATCTAGCTCATCAAGTAAGAACTGTATGTAGCCTGTCTCAGTTGTTTCTTATTGGATTTTGTTGGCTGGTTGGGGTTTAGAAAGATGTTGAAAGATACGGTTGAGTTCTACCCGCATCCAGGGCCAAAAAAAAGAAGCCTGCTTTGCCAAGCCCTGAGTGTCTAAGGAAGTCTCGGGTGCGCATGCGGCCAGATGGCCCTTTGATGCCCCTCGCCACACAGGAGTTGCCGAATGGACGTGCTGACCCCCGACTAGCCCCACAATTGCGAATATAGCGGTGACCAAATTGTGTCTCAAATCCTTCCTAGAAAGCGTTGGTTTCAAAGCTCAGTGTTCTCTTTTGTTTAAAAGCCTGGGTTTGATGTGTGCCGATGTTATCAGCATCTATTTTGTCAGTTGATGCCATCAACATATTAGTAGATTACTGTATGAACTTGGTACTCGAGTCTAGAAAATCGGTCGCCGATTTCCATACAACCAACGGGGTGCCAAGGCGCCAAGCACCTCAGCCAGTGACCACTAGTCGCTGGGCATAACCAGCGGATTAGTGGCAAACACCAGCTGGGTGTGTGACGATTCTTACTCCGGACTGTGTTTCCTTTGGTTGCACATGGCTTGAGAGTATTTCACGTCTTAGCCTATTGGTTTGAAGTTGGAACTCTTTCATTGATGCGTACGACTCGGGGACTCTGAAGACTCAGAAGTACTCAGAAACAGTCACAAGAGAGATGAAGGTCAGATGGCAAGAATCACTCTTGTGTAAAAGTGCGGTATATGTAAAGAAATCAGGAATAGAGGTCCTTGAGCAAGACTTCAACAAATGATGCAGCAAAAACCATCTTCCAGATGGCGAGCGCTCGCCGGTCTCGGAAAGAGAGCCTAGCGGTTTAGCCGAGAAGCTCAGTTGGGAGCCCCAGTGCTTGATGTGTTGGAAAGGGCAAGGGGGTTTCAGGGGATTTCCGAGATGTAACAAAAGACCATTGAAAATCAAGCATCATGTTTTAAAATGATCATTTTTGTCTTTGCTTACAGAATGTACATGATCTGTTGGCATGTGTGCTGAGTTGTCGGCCATGTTTGGAAGTCTTCCAGAGGTAAGTCCAGGAGCACTCAGCATGGTGCCGGGGTAGTTCATCATCGTTCAGGTGTTCTGATGGCAGAAGTGTTGGCTCAACACGCCAATCATCCGATGACTCCTTCGGACGTTTCACCGGGCGCCGCATGTCCCAAGAGATCAGTGGTGAGCAGCGCAGCAGCTTTGAGACTCAGTCGCGAGCCTCAAGGATCTCGCGAGAGACTTGGCCACAGAGAGCGGGTTGGATGGGGTGGTCGAAGGGGCTTTGACATTGATCACCCTTACGACTATATCATACTATATCACTTGAAATCATGCTTTGGTGAGGCACCCCCGTGGTCAGATTGAGACAAAGGCAATTATATACATATCATCGGAAGCTGCACGAAGGAGCCAGTCTCCCCTAAAGAGATCCAAGAATGAGCCGATCAGAGCACCTCATGTGCAAAGCCAGCATGTGTCTTAACGGTGAATGGTAAGACCAAACCTGGGTATCGACAGCATCAAGGTGAAGTCCAACACCACCTCTGGAAGCTCCAAGAGCTTTGAAGATGCCGTAGCTTTGCAGCCCCTCCGGCTCAAAGCCAAAGATGCTGAGTTTCTGCAGGAAGGGGTAGGGATGGTGATGAGGGGGATTCTATGGGAAAAGCAGTGGGAAAAACATTGCACAAGCAAAACCATCATGAGACTTACAGACGCCTCTGGAAAATTTGTTTTGGAACTGTTTTTTTTTGTTCTGGAAGTTTTCGGATTGATCACCAACATTTGCGCGTTGCGTTTTTTCTGGAACCAGGAACTTCGATCCGGAGAAACCAGGGAAACGCCACAGAACTGGTCATGGATGGTCATGAAGCCGAAGCAGAACTGATTGCCTCATGGAGTTCAGTGGGACATGACATGCCGGCAGCACTGCAAATGGGAAATCCAAGTATGTGCTGTTCGAGCTTTGTGTTGTCCATAGGACAGAGGCACTAATTTAGCAACTTGGACTCATGGCCACAGGTGAGTGACAAGTGCTGCATGCTGTAGTCGTCAGTGCCGCAAGTAAGTGACTTGTATGCATGACCGACCCGTGTTTTGTCAGGGGCTAGTCGAAAATGACCAAATTGGACGAGTGTGCTCAGTGCTTGAAATTTCGCCAGGATGCGTGGTCGGACTTTCTCAAGCGGTGTGGCGGTATCGAGATGGCTGGGCGCGTCGTAGGCTTAGTTGGAAGATGGCTTCTTCGGTAGTCTAGCAAGCATCGATGAGGAGCCAGGATAGCCGGATAAGCCAGGTTGAACCTGCTTTCAGATGTTTCCATCAACTTTGAAGCACCCAGCAAAAGGCGAACCACGACCTGAAAGTACTGAAGCACAGCTGTAATCCAAGACTCACAAGCGAGAAAAATACCAAATTCTCAGGATTTCTACCAGCTCCTTTTTGAGAAGGAGCCTGAGCTTAAGAAGTTGCGCCTTGGACATGCACACTTTGGGGCATTTTGGGGCGCTGTTTACGGATGGAAGAACTGAACACATCGCCCATTTACAGGGAGACTCTCATTTTGGTGATTCTATGTGTGTACTGGTGTAGAGCTAAACCTGTAATACATATATATATATATAGTACGCGTACATGTTTTGGAACACACATATATTAATATATAGATGTTGTTTTTCCATAACCTCAGCTTGCAGGTTCGCACAGGTGCCAGAGATGGCTCAGCATGCTGCCTTTATGCGTGCCATGTCGCGGTACATCCAGCCACTTGGCAGAAAAACCACCAGCCATGGTTCTTCCAACGGCGAGATATCCATGCCCAAAACCGGGGGTACCAGGAAACGGATGGGAAGCTGCCACAATTTTGCTATGGCCTCAAGTGGGAATTGCTTTGATTAAATCAAGACGGAATCGAACTCAGAAGGTATTGGAGGAATCGGATGGGTATGTGCAAACACTTGCAGTGATGGTGCATATGGAGTAGAGTTTTATCAACCGGTCGAGGCTTCTTACTCAGCCGGATCAGCTGAAGATTGCCATAGAGATGTTGGCGTTCACACATGTGAGACTTGGCTGATAATGCCCAGACTCGGCTTCGAGGTGTCAAATCTTGGCCAGATATGGCCAGATCTGTTTTTTGTATTGCTTCAACTTGCCTATAATTCGATTCAAGCTGTTTGTGGACTAATGAGGTGAGACATAATTGATTCACAGAGGCTCCTCCGGCCCAGGAATTTGGATATTTCTGAAACTGGCATTTTCGCATTCGCAGAGTCTTTGCTTGAGCTTCTTGTCAGAAGGACAAGATATGATCGGACCGACTGGTTCAATGGAAGGACACCAGGTCAAAAAGGAATGCGGGCAAGTATGTGCCATAATGATCCAATTGATCCATGATACACACACACACACATGACAATCCGTTGCAGCCTTCAGTTATGGGTCCAGTTAGTGGTCCAGTTCTTGGGTGTCTTGGTCATGGTGGCACCATGGGTTGGGTCAACGGTGAGTGGTGCCATGGCTCCACGGCTCCACCCATTCCAAATCACCATGGGTCCAGATGTTTTTGATCTACTTTTGTCCTTGATCGACCCACACTCACATCTATAAAAATATATATATATATATATGTGCAACTACAGTATATGACATAAGGTATAATATAGCATATGTTACTTGGGGTGCTTGTTGCTTTCAAGGCGCACCTTGACTTTACTGTACTGCTTCACTCCTTCTTGCCCAATCTGAGGTGTGTGGAAGTTCATCTTTCTGATTGGGAAAGCGATCAGGTGGAAAAGGTCATGGTGCAACTTGGGTCACAGAATTATGCATGCTCCGAACTAAATGAATCAGCGATCAACCATCAGTCAGAGGTTTTCATTTGGCCTTGTGACAACCATATGAAACCATTGTCATACTCGAATCAGACCAACAAATCTCCCTGACAGAGGGACCCTATGTGGCCGTGTGCCTCAAGGGTCGGAGGCACCTCAAGGGTCGGTGCTTTGGATTTGAGGCACCTCACCGAACTCACCACATACATCGGGAGAGCCACCTGATTGCAGAGGGGAAGGAGCCTTCTCCTGTAAAACCTCTTCACCGACCTTGTGGAGTAGGGAAGAGGTTTTGAACGAATGGGAACGAGCGGCGAAGCACATCGTTTTTTGATGTTTTTTTGAAGCACATTGGATCAAGATTGGTGAGGTAGGCAATGCCCGATTGACTCCAACAACCATTGGCCATTAAGGTGTTTTAATGGCCATTACCACACAACGATTGTTTGACTAAGGATGTTACACTACAAAACCAGCTCAACTGCATTTGCCCTGTGGCACTGTTGCTACGATATCATTAAAGACATTTGAACCATGCAGGCCGACTGCTTTTGTGATTCCCACTCACGAGACGTTCGCTCCTTCTGTCTCCGGCGTTCGGTATTTCCATCTTTACCGCGATGATCAATGCAACATGACACGCTAGTAGTAACAAGTGCCACGCTAGTAGTAACAGGTGCCACGCTAGTAGTAACAAGTGCCTTACTAGTAGTAACAAGAAGTGATGTGGCTGTGGGATCGCACCGCAAAGAAGATCGGAGATACACATGATCCATGATGAGGATATTAGCATGCACCATCGAGGATTTTGGATGAATCCGACCTTTTCTCAACTCTGGTGTTGGAAAGCTAGACACGTCGATTTGAGTGCAAAGACCTTCAACAACTTGCAAGGTGTGCTGTAGATTTACCGTATATGATTCCGTGTGTATACTATATACTATATACAATATTTATATGGACACCTTTTTCAGGCCCATTGTGGCCTACAACATTCTGTAGCAATGGGGTTGACAGAGCACCCCAAAAAGAAACAGCTCCAACGCTTTTCAGCGAACGCTTTTGTGTCAACATTGACATGTCCGGACTGTGATGGTGACTGCCTGTGTTCGTGAAACCTGAGGTCATTGCCCTCGTCAAGGAGTCAGGCAGCGAGGTGCAAATCTTGTTGAAAAGCAGCTGGACGCAAGCGCAGCAGCGGAATATGCAGCCAACATCCCCAACGGCTGCTGAGGCTCGCGATGAAAATTGGTGCAGCACCATTCATTCTATAAAACTGTTGCGGATCCGGGTTAGCTATTTGCAGACTAACAGGGTCCGGCTACGTCCAGGTCAAGGTCCGACTCAGTAAAAATAGAACCAGCCTCCAAGGACCCACAGCCAAATGTGTGTAGTTGCTATTGTATGGTGCAGAGTGAAAAATGGGTGTTGTCAGCGAGGAAAGCATCCACGATGTAGGAAACCTACTTGTTCAATCTTGTTCAGACAGTTCTTGATCTTGGTCGCACTAAATGTGGGATCCGGAAAATTTGCAGAGCTCCGTGCAGACGGATCACTTGGAGAATCACGACGACGAGGAGTTCACCTTGACGCACAGCTTCGAGGTGATGGAACAGATGGAAAAGGAGAAAGACAAGGGCCAGGGCCTCGTCGACAAGACCCCGAAGCGGGCCAGTGCTGATGAGCTTTGGCGAAGGGTACTGGGTCATTAGTATAACACACACCCACATATATAGTAAAATTGTAATATATATATATATATGGCATGGTGCTCCCCCAAGATCTACCTTTTTCATGTGTTTTTAATACTTTGGTTTATATATATATGCATAGATTGGAGATAAACAGTACAACAACGTATATATGTTTTTCAAAAAAAACTAGGTTTTTGTTGACCTGGATTCAAGATTCAAGACGCCTAGAAACAGTTGTCCCAGCAATCTTGAATCTTGAATCTGAATATCGAAAAACTAGTGTTTTGGACATTAACTAAGTTTTGTTGGGAAAAGACTTAGGCCACTGATACGGGTTTGTATGTAAGAACCTATCGATCTAGTTGTTTTTTTTCTCGAATAGCTAGTTGTTTTTTGGACTTGAAATCAAGATGCAAGGTGCCTAGAAAAAGGTTTTCCAGCAATCTTGAATCTTGAACCTATAAAAATATAACTAGGCTTTTTGGAAGCAAACGTAGGCCCCTGATACGGGTTTGTCCAACAGAAGGGGGCGCCCTTAGCGTGGAGTGGTGACAATCGTAGAAATGCGCAGTTTTGGTGTAAAAGCCATTGCGTAATGCCACCAAGAATAGTAAAAACATTACACCAAAAAACAACAACGGTATTCTGTACCCCATTCCCCAAGACTTCTGGATCTTTCTTGTTTGAAAGTGTCGTGTTTTCGATGACTCTAGCCCCCCCCTGTGGGTGGGAAGAATGTGGCCACATTTGTAAGGGAAGACAACATATTCGTATTTAAAAGCTGTTGGCCGCATAGATTTATATATAGTCAAAACAAATGTTCAATATGTCTAACATTAAAAAATCTAATTGCTCCAGGAACCCGGGAAAACCTAATATGTATAAAAAGTAAAATTTATAGATTTTGCACCACCCAAAAATATGAATAGTACACATATGTGCCTTTAATCCTTTTCATTTTCCTTTCTAAGGATGTATCTAGCTTTCTTAAGGCAATATTTGCACGGGAGGACCAAATATGTATACTATTTAAAATTTGTTGGGCACCAAAGTTTCAATTAAAAAGACATGGTCCTTTTAACACCTTTGCATTATCCTTTCTAAGTGAATATGTGGCTTTCTCAAGCCGCACACGCCAATATGTATTCAACATGTATATGATGTATAAATATATTTTATTCTTTTACAAACCTTTTGATGCCAAAGGATTTCCTTTTTAAGTTCCTTGGACTACATTGTTTAAAATACTATTTTGATTCTTGTTGGTTACCTATGATTTTGTCATTTCAAATGGCTTCCTGTTACATAAATTCTGCTGATGTCAATCCATGTCCTTTTCACTTCTTTTGATTCTTTGTGATTCCCGTTTGAAAGATTATTGATGATATTTGATGATTACATTTAAAAAGATCTTTCATTGGAGAGAGCCTGTTATCAAAATTAAAAAGGACATTATTAAACAAAAAGCAAACGGCAAACGAGTCAATCCCAAAAGTCAGATCAAAATAAGTCAATTTGCACAGATCCGACTTTTCATTGACAATTTGTTCGACTTTTTTGACATGTTTTCGACGGTTTTTGGACTTTTTTTGAATTGTTTTTGCCTTCTTTTTTTTTGGCTGTTTCGAGTGGTTGACTTTTGTTGACCTTTTTTGTGACACTTTTTACTTTTCGAGATTTTTGTGTGTTGTTTTTAAATACATTGTTTCGACTTTTTTTTTTTTACTTTTTTGGGTTGACTTTTTACTTTTTACGAGCTGTGGTCTATGTTTGACTATTTTTTTTAAGACTTTTTTTTATTTTTGCTTTAATCAAGGATTCTGGCCTTACCATATGAAATATTTTCATAAGATTACATGTTAAATTCTGAAATCATGTAAGTTCCTATGTTGATTCCATTTGATTTCCTTTTGAGCTCCTTCTGGTTCTTTTTGCATGTCAATTCAATGTCCTTTTGCTTCCTGTTGATTTCCTTTGAATTTCTATAGTCAATTTCGTTAAAACTCCGTATTTAATCGCTTCATTGCGAAAATCTATTCCACCAAGGAGGTAGCCTAGTACACTAGAAATCGTGAATAATACAGCCACCTGCAATAGTAATTGCCTTTTTTGGCTTTAATAATAGCGCCACATGGATTAATGTCTTTGCTGTTCCATGTCTAACAAATATCACCACCTCAAAAATTGTGTGCGCTGTTTCTCTAGTATGATTAAACAATAAAACATTCCCCGCAACAATGTCCATGCCTTTGACTTTTCATTATTGCTATTGTTTTCTATTTCTCTCCCCTAGGCTCCCTAGAGAATTGTTTTCTTTTTACACTTACAGTGACGCTGCAACATCTTTGTTTTCTTATCCAATCAACTGTTTCCTTAAACTGTCTCTTATCACAGCTACACCATGGTCCACAACCATTTGCATTTGTCAAAAGCCTAAAGAAAGGTAGATCTTGGCGAGGAGTTATATATAACACATATATTTGTATATATATATATATTTGTTTTTAAATCTAGTATATATTGTGTTATATGTGCATGTCACCCGTTTTGGCACCTTGGTCGATAGGAGTCATGTGATTGTCATTCCATGTCAAAAGCAACGATTGCCTTCGCAGCGACCGAGTGATTGGTAGGGACCGCAGTTCATGGCTTTTGGGGCCCACTGATGGTGATGTGGCCCGGGAAGCCACACGGACAAATTTGACTCTTGTTGGACTTCCCTTAATATCCTTTTGCTGTTGATATGGTTGTCCTTCCCGTTGGCTTTATTAGGAGGACAGGAGGTTTTGCCCATGCGAACATTGGTTTGCTGTTAGATTTGCATATATACATAAATACAATGGAATTATAGGGAATTATATGTACATTTAACGACGGCCAAATAGATAGATTTTTTTTTTTTGCAGGGTCATTTTTTTTTGGTGTGTTATTTTTTTTCTGCAAATTATAGCTTTATATTTATTTCTCAAATGTGCTTTACGTGTCTATTTGTGGTATCCCTTTTTGGTAAAAGCGGTCAAGTTTCCATCTTTGACATTTCACTGCAGAAACTGGAGGGAAACCAAACATGGACAAACAGTTATGGTGTTTGCGTTTCCATCTGTGGGGTCCCATGGAAAAACACGGATTAAACAACATCGAGTTGATTCTGGTATTTTTATCCAGGGTTTTCTCTTAAAACAAGCATAATGTCCTTTCCCGTTACCCTGTTGAATCCCTTTTAAACATATCTATTTAAACATGATATATCATGTTTCGAGGGATTTTTCTGCTGAAAATGCGCTAAAAGCCTGAAATTGCTAAAATACAACGGCTTCAATTGACAATTGACTTCTTGAAGGCTTTTTTGCATGATTTCAGCAGAAAACCCATTGAAACACAACATTCTTGAGAAACAATGACTATATATAAGGGATTCAGCAGCGTAGTGGGAAAGGACATCATGCTTTTTTGAAGGAAACCCTGGAAAAGAACACCAGATTCATGTTGTTTAATCCTCTGTGTTTTTCCATGCAGCCCAAAGATGGACACACAAACACACAGATTTTGTTTCAATGTTTGGTTTCCCTCCAGTTTTTGCAGTGAAATATCAAAGATGGAAGGAAACTTGACTGCTCTGTCTGAGAAAAAACACGTCCAAAAAGCGTATTTGTTTGCGAACTTGGGTTTCTATCTTTTTGGCTGTCGTTATAGTTATATAATGTTGTATACCTACATAGTCTTAGTTTATTATAGTTTCTTGTGGTTTGCTGGTGCACGCTCTGTTAAGTTGCTTGGGGACCGTCGTTCGTTGTTTCGGGGGAATTAGCGCAGAAGAAGTGTTTTTGACCCTTGCGGACCTCTGAAGAATTGGTTGTTCAGAACTAAGAGAGGGTATAAAACACGTCTTTTTTTTTTTTGCGTTGTTAGTGGCAACATACGAGACCCAAAGGACTATTTCATAGGTTTGTTTGTCTCGTGAGTGGTGAGTGAACGGCCATGGTAAAAGCTTTGTAGACGTTGTAAACCTTTGTAAGTTTGTTTGTAATTCAACAACTCTGTCAACTCTTTGCAAAAGTTGCAAACTTTGTACAAATTCTTAAGGCTTTGTGAAAGTTTTGTAAACTTTGTACAACTTTGTAAAAATACAAAACTTTGTAAACGTTCTAAAAACTGTGTAAAACGTTGCTCTAACTTTGAAGAATAATTTGAAGAACTCTTTTTACAAAGTTTGCGAATTTTACAACGTCTTAATAAAGTTTTACCAAGTTCTTACACAGTTTTACAAGTTTAAAGGTTGACAAAGCTTACAAAGTTTGACAAAGTTTAAAAATGTTTTACAAAGTCTACAAAGTGTTGACAAAGTTTACCAAGTTTATACCAAGTTCACTACGTTTTTACAAAGCTTTCAAAGTTGGTACAAAGTTTACAAAGTTTTACACAGATTTTATGAAGTTTGCAAAGTTTTACAACCGTTTACCAAGTTTACAAAGTTTTACAAAGTTTACAATATTTTTACACAGTTTGCAAAGTTTTGAACAATTTCCAAAGTTTACCCAGTTTACAAAGGTTTTAACATTAAAATATCAATTAAAGACGTATTGAAAGTTTTACAATGTTGCTGCAATGTTGACAAAGTTTTTACAAAGTTTACACAGTTTTGCAAAGTTTTGAAAGTTTACAAAGTTTGTACAAAGTTTATAAAATCTTTACACAGATTGCAAATTTTACAATTTTACATGGAGTTTTTTCAAAGTGTACAAACATTTGCAAACTTTACATAGTTTACAAGGCTTTCACAAAAGTTGCAAAGTTTATACAGTTTACAGAGTTTTTGCACAGCATTGAAAGTTTACAACGATTTTAGAAAGCTTTGGAATTTGACAAAGTTCTTGCAAAGTTCGGAATTTTCACAGTTTTTCAATTTTTACAGAGTCTACAAAGTCTCACAAAGTGTTTACAAAGTTTTCAAAGTTTTTACAAAGTTTACAAAGTTGTACAACGTTTTTACAAAGTTTACAACAGCTTTTTCAAGTTTACAAAGTTTTTACAAAGTTTACAAAGTTTTTACAAAGTTTACAAAGTTTTTACAAAGTTTACAAAGTTTTTACACAGTTTACAAGGTTTTTACAAAGTTTACAAAGTTTACAGAAGTTTTCAAGTTTGCAAAGTTTTTACAAAGTTTACAAAGTTTTTACAAAGTTTACAAAGTCTTTACAAAGTTTGCAAGGTTTTTACAAAGTTTTTACAAAGTTTACAGAAGTTTTCAAGTTTGCAAAGTTTTTACAAAGTTTACAAAGTTTTTACAAAGTTTGCAAATGGCTGGTGAAAAACACTTATGTTTACAACAAATGACATGAAAAACACTTCTTTTCAAGCAAAAAATCGTGCAAAAACACTTCTTTCACAGAACTTTACAAAGTTTTACAAAGTTTTTACAAAGTTTACATAGTTTACACAGTTTTTACAAAGTTTACAAAGTTTTTACAAAGTTTACAACGTTCTGACAAAGTTTGCGACATTTGCCTTTTGTTACACAAATTTACAGAGTTTTTACAAAGTTTACAAAGTTTTGAAGATTTTGGAAAGTTCACAAAGATTTTGCCAAGTTTACGAAGTTTTGCAAAGTTTACAGAGTTTCGACAAAGTTTACAAAGTTTTGACGACGATTACAAAGTTTTGATAGTTTATTTATTTGCAACGTTTACAAAGTTTCTTTCTACATTTTACAAAGTTTTTACAAAGTTTGTACAGTTTCACAATTTGTACAAAGTTTTGAGGAAATTTACAAAGTGTTCAAAGTTTACAAAGTTTTCACAACGTTCACAGGGTCTTTTCAAAATGTTTACAATGCTTTGACAAAGTTTACGAAGTTTAAAAACGTTTTACAAAGTTTGCAAAGTGCTACGAAGTTTATAACGGTCTTTTTTAAAATAGAGTTTACGAAGGCCTACAACATCTAAAAGTTGTTTACAAAGTTTACAAAATGTTAGTACAAAGTGTACAAAGTTTGCAATGTTTACAAACTTTTTGACAAAGTTCACAAAGTTTTGACAAAGTTTACAAGTGTTTACAAAGTTTTGACAAAGGTTTCGCATTTTACAATTTTTTACACAAAGTCTTCGCAGTTTTTTACACAGTTTTACAAAGTGTACAAAGTTTTTACAAAGGTTTACGAAGTTTAAAGTGTTTCAGTGTTTAAAAAGTTTACAATTTTAACAACAGTTTACAAAGTTTTGACAAAGTTTGCAAAATTTGTTCAAAGTTTACAAAGTTTTAGAATTTCACCAAAGTTTCTACAAAGCTTACACAGCTTTTACAAAGTTTACAAAGTATTTACAAAGTTCTTACACAGTTTACAACGTTTTGCAAAGTTTTCAAATAGTAAAGTTTACAAAGTTTTAACACAGATTGAAACAACCGAAACTCTTGTAGAAAGTTTGTAAGCATCAAAAACTTTTGTAAAAGCTTTGTAAAGACTTTCAAACTCAATAACTTGGTAACAACTTTGTAAAATTCCAAAACTTGTTCAAAGCTTGATAAATGTCCAAAGCTTTGTTCAGATATCTAAAGGTTCAATACTTTGTAAAAACTTCGTAGTTCCAAAGTTTTGTAAAATTCAATGTACTGTAAGTTTCCAAAAACTGTGAAGTTTGTTATTTCTATCTTTAAACTTTGTAGACTTTGTTAACACTTTGTAATGCAAAAACTCGGTAAAAAAAGTTGTAATTCCAAAACTTTGTCAGATTTTTGTAAAGATCCAAAACTTTGTAAACACTTTGTAGGAAGTTTGTTTGAAGACCTGCGAAAGCTGTTCAAGAAGAGCTGATCTTTGGATTAGTGAGACTGCTTGCATTTTTTTTGTTTAAAAAACGGCATTTGGTGCTTGCGCTTTGGGAATTTGTGACTGATGGCTGTAGTGTTTCAGGGTATTGAGGGTGCGAAGAAGGGTCGAATGGTTATTGGTTGTGCAAGTGTTTTAAGACTTGGCCACGGAAACACCAAAACACTTCTTTCATTTTTTCCAAATAACATTGGTGCAAAACACTTCTTGCGAGCAAAAACACTAAACTCAAGCAACTTAACAGCACGCTCCTGACCATTTCCACAGCAGTATATTCAAGATGGGTGCCTTGACAAGAATGATAGTATGATAAAATACAATCATATATTGCATATGCAGTCATATGTTATTTAATCACTAAGCGACGGTCACTTTTTCTCAGCCTTCGAGGACACCCCCAAAACGAACAAGGACATGACCTCCACTTTGCCCACAAGCGCTTCGGCCATGATTTACTGACAAAGCAAGACCACAGGTGGGTTCGGATGTTTCTCCATCACCAGATGGGTGATGCCTCAGTCTGATGGAGGGGAGGCCTTTTTGCCTTTGCGCTTTTGTCACTTAGGTGTTCTTCATCGGGTTCCGACTTTTTGATGTTCTTTTTGTTCAGCGGATTGACGACGTTTGTTCTACCATAGCCACGTTTGAATCATACATGACGGTTGCTTTCGACCTGCTCGGCGTCCCTAAGTTCGGGGACCAGTTTTTCGTGAGAGCCCGGGCCGGGACGGGTTAAAGCCGGGTTCGGGTTAGGGCAGCAGGGGCACCATGCCTTCGCTCCTTGTGGGACTTACAACGGAGGGAAAGTGAGAAGGGAGGGGATGCATCACAGTCGTAGTTTTCCGAATGTCAGAACACCCTCACGTTTCGACACTAGGACCTTCCACGGAACCGCTTTCCGCCCACGCAACCCAACGGAGCGAGGTTTTCAAGAGATGTTTCAAATCAACGCGGCGGTCATGGGCTTCTCAAGAGGCTCGAACACGTGGATGCCGGTGGCTCGGATGTCATGGGACTTGCAAAGGGGGAGATTTGGGAGAAGTGGGACCTCACAATTGGTTCTTGGACCGAATCCGAAAGAAAAGACAAACGTTGACCGGGCGTCACCACAACTCTCCCATCCCTGAAATAAAGCAATCTCCTTTAAGGATGGTGTTTCAGGCCAAAGACTTCAACCTCGCTTGAAAGTATTTCAGTTTCACCGAAGGGGATGCCGCGGACTATTCCTGAGGTTGTATTGGACTCAGTGGAGCGCATCGTGCTGCACATCAACAGCGGGCTTCGGATCAAAGAGGAGACTTTTTTGCTTGCCCTAAGGACTGGGGGGCACGGCCGGGCCATGTGGATTTTTGTGCCTGGCAGCTCCGCAGAGCAACACTGAACTCAGAATGAAGCGAATCGACCTTTCTCATCCTTTTACCACTGTGAAGTGTGAAGGTGGTTGGGGGCGGGATGTCACCTCAGACTGGCAAAACGGCATGTTATATGCAGAGGGTCCGGGTAGATTTCCTTCACCAGTCGACCAAATTTCGGGCAGACTCAGCTGACCAGGTTGAACAACTTCCCTTCTGGATCTGTGGCCCGGCAGATGGGTGGGAGAAACTGACAGCGTGAAGTTCGTGAAGATGCGGAGTGACATGAGTCAGCTTGCAAACCACCTCTCCGAAGGAATGGCCATTCCAGAAGCTGGATTGATGGCATATGTGCCAGCATATGCTAGCTGGGTTGTTCTCCCCCAACCCGGGCGCATGGAGGGAGCTTGAGAGCAAAAAGGAGTCAAACTCACAGGAGCTCAAAGAGATTACCCGGCAAGTAAGGAATGTTCTGATCAATTCAGAAATCGCTTGGCCACCGAATTCCGGTGTTAAAATTGGATATGTTACGAGCAAAACGCAGCATTGTGCTAGACTTGCGCTAGGGCTGGCGCTGGTCGCTACTAAATCGCTGATGCAGATTGTGTGCCTACCCGTGGAGCATGAGTACATGGTACTCATAGTTGACGGCTCGGCTGAATTGTGCAGATATCGAGGGTGTGTTATACCCACAACAGCACTTTTAACACGGCCTCGCAGATATCACATAGAATCACCCACCCAGTGCACCGCTCGCACACATACACACCCACACACACACAGATCCAAGAGGATGTTCCCACTGTTTTCAATTTGCTAGTGTGTGAATAAGCAACAATTTCAATGCCATCAAGCCAAGCCCGGACCAGAAGGTGAGCTCTTGATCACAGCCACTTGGTGGCCTGAGGCGCCAGATCTGCGCTAGATCCCGGTAGCAACTTTGACCGTTGACTACTTGCCCAGATGCTTTCCAGGAGCTACAAATTGCCACACTACGGACATGCATACATCTGGGAATATTTGGAACATTTGGACGCTGTAGGCAATCTAATGCAACATTGTGCATGAACGCCTGTTGCTCGCAAGACAACCACCGCTTGGAACTGCTATGGTTTGCTGCTGGGATATCACGTTTGAAGATGTTTAAAGCGGACATTTCCTCAGCTCACTGTTCCTTCAATTGCGGGGTGCTTTGGTGTTTCGATATGTTTGTTCCCGGTCTCACATGCCTGCTTGGCCCGGCTCTTGTGTCAACAGGGTGAAACATATTGTAGCACCCGTTTGTTGAACATCAGTCCTTACAATTGAGGATCCGAACAATGTGCTTACTTGTTGATGCTCATGCGAGCCGCAAAAGAGGAAAACACACGGTTTCTCTTGAGTCTGAGAACATCACACCGGCTTGTGGACCAGTTCCGTGGATGTTTGCGTTCGTCGCATCCCGCAAAACCGTTGTAATAGCCAGGCTCATGGGGCCATAGACTTGCCTGCATGTTCTGCAGAACGGACACCAAAACTGCCCAGGTGAATTTGTCCGACTTCAAATCTTGCCTACTGGCCGCTTTGCGCTCAACTTTGCCACAGTTGTGGACACCAAAGCACGAAGACCCCTGGCGGCCCTGGCGTTTGGGGGCGGTGAGAGCTTGATGCGGCCACCAAGGCCCGAAGTCGGCCACTTCTCATGCCATCTATGAGAGCCAACGAACTGTTAGAAATGAGTCTGGACTAAACGACCTGAACTGGAAGTTATAATAAAGGATGGATACCTGCATCATTTTGGGTGGTCAGATCGGTGAGAGATGTGCCGACAGATTCACACCCAACAAAACCTCAAGTAGTCAGAGGTAGCCTTTTGAGCGTTCTTAGAAGTGGACCCATCCTGACAACATTATCGCAGTTCCATTGGGCCTTTCAAGCCAGGAACGCAGTTTCTTTCAGAGAGTTGCGCACTCGCATACTAATTCTAATACAATCTAATACAGTTGGCGGGGGCCTTCGCACTTGAGACATGAGACACATTAAGGTCCTTGGGTTTGAGTCTTCTATGAAGAATGGTATGAATGTATGAACGGCGATAGTATGATAGGATGGTTAGTGGGCTGCGTTAGCTCCTCACCAACCGAGGAAGCTTGGACCTTCCTTTGGGACAACGTGGTGAAGTCGGTGACCCAAGCGATGGACGCTTGGTGTTTTTTTGTTTTTTTTCCGATGTGAATGGCCCATGCATGTCCATGCTGTTGGCCTTGGCTCACACCCTGATAGAAAACTGCTTGCTTTGCTCGCTGACTAGTGTGGTTTGCATCGAATCGAGTACGGCGCTTCCTGCTGTGTTGTGCTATTTGACTTTGGCGACCAAGACATTTAATACATTACAGTGACTTACAATGTGTGCGTGTAGTGTCACAACCTGCTTTGAACATGGTTGCCACCGCCGTTTGATCACCGCCTCATGGCCGGCAAAGTTCAAGCCGGTTGAGGCGGACCTCGCGACCGGCCGTATCGGACCGTGTCCGTTGTCCGGAGCGGAGAATGGACACCGCTCCGGTGGATGCGGGCCGATGCCTGACCGAGGAGCGGACGAAGCCCTACGAGGCGGCCCTTTCTCAGGCCTATGAGAGCTTCACCCCGGGGCGCTTCAGGAAGATCCAGAAGGACGAGGGAGGGAGAGCGACGACCAGAAATACATAGGGCATACGCTTGGCGTGTCCTGCACACTGACAGACATGAAGAAATACATCAAACAAGAAACACTAGACAAAAAGCCGCTGGCAAGGGGTGACGAGCCGACCCTTCAATGCCAAAGGGCTGTGGGAGTATTCTCTCACTTGCTACTGATACTATTTGTGGGATCATCACCCTCGACTGACTTGATTTCTTGAGGCTCAGAGATTTCACAACATGCAGACAGGACCATAGCCAAATTTGCGACTATAGGCTGCCTGCAAAATGTCAATGGTTTCAAGTTTCAACGTAGGATTCTTGCTTTTGAGGTGCCCGAGATGAAGCAGTGGATTAAAAACACGTGTGAGCCTTCCACTAGAACATACATACTGAAATATACATTAAATATATACAAACATAACATGTACTAAAAAAATCCGCTCCTATCCAATTCTGATCCGCTTTGACACTGCACTCAGGAGTTTTTCACATCCTTTTTTGAACTCGCACCAATTGGGTGCCTGAGACTTGTTGGCCGTGTGCACGTCGAGGTTGGATCATTTTCGAGCATTGCACTGCTGGGTTCTTTTTGGGGGGAGTGAGCCTCAACTACTATTCCCTGAGGTAGTTGAGCATGGTCCAGGTTCCGTTTAGTCACTAGTCCAAATACCGAACACGAACGAAAGCAACCCATAATGGTTCTTTGACAAATCCAAGGCAGAACTATTTCAAGCAGTCCTTGACACGGTTGCTCTTTATTGCTGACAAGGCTGGCACTTGGTTTCCTGGAGGGCTGGGACAGTTGGACAGTTCTGCATTCATCAAGACATTTAAAGACCTCAAAAGAGCCTAGCTGGCCTAGCTCTCACTGGCTGAGGGTTCTACTTGGCATCTCCTCGTACCAAGTCCTTGGGAGCGCTCGGAGGAAGTTCTTGCTTCCATATGGTCCCAATATGTCCCAATGATGGGGAGCTACTATGGTTTGGTCCCGGCTAGAAAGACACAAACACACACACACACACTCAAAAAAAAAGCACACACACATACATATATATATATATGTATATATATATATGTATATACAGTGTCAGATAGACGGGCACACATATAATCATATATATATATATACATATTTGTGTGACGAGTTTTTGTTTTTTCCGGGGGTTGTTGGCATGGCGGGAGCTTTGCGAGATGCCTGTGTCACCAGACCCGGCAGAGAGGGCAATGGGGCCCTACTTCTAGTGGTGATCGAACCCAACAAAAACATCGCTGGAGAAAAATTCGCAGAATCTCCCGTTTAGGTGCTCACCTATAGCCTGGAGATTCTGAAGCAGCCGAAGAAGATGGTTTCTGAGATGTCTGCTTTGGGCCTGAAGCATGTAGGCCTGGCAGAGCCCAGGGGGCTGTGGGATGCTTGTTTTGGGCGGGTCACCACGTTTTCCAAGGCGATGACTCGAACGTTTCGAGGCGCTGGGACCTGCCTCGGATGTTGCCAGGCTTTGGGATTCCAACGGACCTCTTCACACCCTTCATCACCGGCTGTATTCGAGTGCCTGGTCGTGAGGGAGAAACATCAACACGCACAGGGCGGGGTGTTCACACGTCGCCCGCAAGAAGACAAAGACAGAGGAACGGGCCATAACAGGGGCTGTCCTGACACCTCACTAGACTTAAGACGCTGCGCTGGA
Source organism: Durusdinium trenchii (assembly GCA_963970005.1). Lineage (NCBI taxonomy): Eukaryota > Dinophyceae > Suessiales > Symbiodiniaceae > Durusdinium > Durusdinium trenchii. Next base: position 250,626 of record CAXAMN010005914.1, read on the forward strand.
TGGCAAAGATGGCCTCGGGCCGATACCGAGGTGTTTCGCCGGCATTGCCCAAAGGAAGAAGCCAAAGAGGCTTTTGAATGGGCCGTGATCCTCGTGGGCGTGGTCCTGGTGAGAGCGATCAAGGAGCTATGGAGTGGATGTCACCATGTTTTCACAGAAGAGTGATAGAATAGGCAGAATTGAACCCAGAATTGCAGATTTCTGCCGATGTTGTCAGATTGTGGATTGAACAAGTAAAAGAATGTCGGAACCGGATCCGGGAGCCAACGAGTGAGAACCATGTCGACAATCAGCTTGGGTGCGGTACGCCGGTGTCTCACCAGTTGATTGAGACGAAACGAAGGACTCCGATGTGCTGGTGTTTTGTTGAATTTGCCCCAAGCAGTCTTAATTAGCCATGCGAAACGCTCCATTTTGATCCATTTTGCAGGAAGGTTCCACTGTGGTGATGACGGCGATCAATGCAAACAACGTCAAGGTGAGACCTTCAAGTCGGTGACCCGTTTCCGGACATGGACACAATACTGATAAATATTGAATGAATGTTGGCATTGTCAGTCCTCAACATATACACTTGGACCAATAGAGCTTCAACTGCACAGTGGGAAGTGATGGGAAATGCCATGACATGGATTGCTTCATCTCTATTTTCAGTCGTTGCTGCTTTTCCGCCGTATGTCTCGGTCCGCAGTCACTGCAAAAAGCTCTTGCAGCCGCCCCTCGGGGGGGAACGAGCAACCTGGTTGCTGCACATCCAAGTGGGTGACTTGGACGACCAATGACGCCGGGCGAGGGTTGCGCATGGTTGTGCAGACGATCACCAATGAAGCAGAGCTTGTGTGAGATATGCGAGATTTTGAGAGGCTTTGAGCAAGTGGGCAAGAAAAAGAAGCTAGCAAGAAGATTAAGCCTCAGTTTAAGCCCCTTATTGCTTCATATTGGAATTTGATAATTTTGATATTTTGCAGAAGGCTGATTAAATGACAACTTAAATCTCAAAAAGTAACAACCTCCTGCGTCCTCCGTGAAACAAGCAATTCAAAAATGATAGCTGCTAGCTGAGGCATGCCAGCAGGGTGTTATGATTGGTTGATATTTGGTGAGGTCGCGCAAGATACACGCTCACGGTTCCTAGTTGAGGTTCTCGGGCAAATAACACTAACTGATAGATGAATGGTTGAATCTTTTTGCAAACTATATACATCTATATACATTTCACTAGACGACTGATTCACTGATGCTCGACTGGTGCCCTTCCTTGGTCATGTTTCTTCACACATCTGGACTTGGGTCCCGGCTGTCGGACTGGTTGATTCGTTCTTTCTGCCAAGGCGATCAATTCATTTCGCCCTTTCTGTGGGCGTTGGAGAATGGCAGTGAAACCATTTGCAATGCCATGCTCAAAGATCTTCTGAAGATTCGAGCAGACCGTGCCAGGTATTACTACGGTGCAGAGGATCCTGATGACTCATGTTCCATCTTCTGTGAACATGTTGGGAAGCTTTGACTCAACCACCGCATGGGTCGCGCGAGTTTTTTTCATGCATGAAATGCATAAATTATGCTACCAGTGTCTATGTAAGCACCCGATTGATTTTGTCCCATTGATTTTGCAATGCATATTTTTTCCAGGACCTCTTTCAGCGCCATCCGGATGTGGTCAAGCGCTTGACTGATCGCACCACCGATTTACTGCGGACCTTGCTGGATGGCCTCGTGTGGCGCTCCTACAGGATCTAGGGTCAGCAAAAACTATTCCTTCTTTGCTGAGAAATCCATGTATACTGTAATTATATGTGTATGTATGTATATATCCTTCGTGCCCAGCGAAGTGGAATTGGCGCATAGTGATAGATGCTGCATGCTTGGACATGCAGCTCTTCCTTTCACAGACTCATATTACTCATATGTGTTTAGTTTTGCTTTTGCTTTGGGAAGTTGCGTATTTTAAGTGGGCGGCGGCTGTATTATGAGCGGCCAATATTAAGACCCGCTGAGCAACCAGTGCTTGCCAGGACTGAATCAAATGGAACCAGAAGACGTGTCAACTACTTCGTGAAGTGGCTTGGCATTACCGATACTTGCTGTAGTCTCTAGACTGACAAAGAGGCAATTTGGTTCAACTTTGCTTCAGGGGCCAAGCACCAAGAGAAGCCTGATGGAGTGGCAATAGAACATATGGTTTGTTGGTTTGGAAATGCAACATTTACGGCAGACCATGGAAGACCAGCTTTGCGGACCTTGTGGGGTACATAGTAACAGCAGGCCAGACATGGGGTTTGACATAGGCTGAGCAGAAGCCCCATTCATTTAAACGGGTGCCATGAGGCAAGCATCAGGTGCAAAAGTAAAATGATAGAATTAAAGGCTGGCCGATTCGAGCAGAAAGCGTGCAGGAAGTTGGACACAGTTGATTGATGTCATTCCTGCAGGTACATGCTTCAGGACGAGAAGGGCAAATTCTCCAGCGCCATCAAGTGGATTTCTGCTGCTGGTGATCCAGGCTTGCAACTCTGATCTAGATACACACGGTAATGTCAGTATATAGTAATGTCATTTGCACTGAATGCCAGGAGGGCAGTGACAAAGGGACGGAGAATGGCTTTGTTCTGTGACCACCTGAGAGGTATCGTTTCCCACCCGGTGGTTGATGTCAACATTGAGCTGCTTTGGGCTGGTGTCGTGCGGCGGCAGTTCATTGTCTCGCGCATGTGGAACATTGTGAACTTGGTCATTTTCATCATGGGCCAGGACTGCGTCATGACTGGTCATGAGTTCAACAGAGTCCAATATTTAATCCAATTTGTACACTCAGAATCACCATTTGAGCGCTTTTGTATGCAAGCCATTTGCAAGAGGCTTGAGGTTTGACATTGCCAGGAGATTCTTCCCGCATCTGTGCGCGTCCACGGTGGAGACCCCACAATATATAGCTGTATTTTTGCTTGCCGGATGTTCCTTGGCGGTAAGCTGGATGGAGGGAACTCAGGCAGCAGAACAGCAGAAGTAAGGACTTTCTAAGTCATTGTCATTCAATATAGGTCTACATATTCAGCATTTGCCCGTTTTTTTGAAGAACAAGCTTTCTCGGGGGTCCATGTTGCACGAGACTCAGAGTCACAAGACTCTCAGGCCTCTTAGCTCCCTCGACGATTCTAAGACACTATTGCTCAAGAATTTTGGCTGAGGTTGTCGCGTAAGGTTTCTACCTTGAAATAATAATGGAAGTGGAAAACCACCGCTTTGCAGGGGAAAATGGTCATCCAAGGGCCATGCCATCCACTTTATGATTCTTTCAGGGAGTCTAATCAGTTGTGCTGGTCACGCACTAGGTTTAGCTATATCATTGGCATGGGCCGGCTGATGATGCTGCAGCTGCATCGGGTGTGGATTTGGTCTCGTGACACTATGCGTCGGATCATTGCAGATATCGACACCGATGGCAACGGTGAGATCGATTGGGAGGAGTGCTTTGGCACGGAAAGAGCCAATGAATTTATGGTTGCTATTTGTTGTGAGCCTTCATCTCTCGAAGCCTGATGGATGGGTGATGATGTTTTGTTCACTTGATATAGATCCAATATTGCCTAGAGTCCAACTGTTTGTGTTCAATGCGCACCACAATCCATCTTGCCGATTAAGGCTCTCGCAGTATATGCAAAACACATTTAAACATATTTAAACACAATTCATTTAGGTCTATTTATATACCATTATCTACTCGTACCAAATGGCCTAACACAGCTGCACTTACATCAATGTGTGTTGTGGAATAGCGGTAGAATAGAGGGACTGGAGTTGTTGCTTGCTATGTGCACAATATGTGGGTCAAACATGTTCAAACATTTGGCGCACTCGATTTGTGCAAAGTTGGCTTGTGAGTTGCACATCCAAGGATGAAGGAAGCTTTGTCCAGATTCAAAGACACCGTGAAGGGCGAAATTAGAAAAGCCCTGAAGGTTCTTCGGAATGATGATGACATGGAGGAGGTCAATGCCAGCAAGAAAGATTTGGCTAATCAAGAGAAGACTCCTGTATTAAACATCATAATTGTGCTTTGCTTGTGTATGCTTGTGCTATTGGCTTGTGGGGCAGCAAAGCAATACCCAGGTTCTCATTTGCATTTGGCATTGTTCCATTCTTTGGACCTCCATGCAATGAACTTTTGCTGAGGAACACATATAACAGAATCAGCTTTACTGTCATGCTCATGTTGATCCTGATGATCATTCTTGAGCCAATGCTTGCGTGTGCAAACGCTCCAGATTGGCCAACTGATCAGTGTCCAGAAGCCACACAAGAAACACACTACTGGTATTCTGTTTGTGGCATGATTGCCATGATCGCAGCTTGGTTCGAAGGGGCTTGGCTTCACCTGGACTGTGGGTGTTAAACATTTGGACAACAACAGTAGAAAACAGGATCATACAGGCACATAATTCAATGCAATTCGCAGAATTATGTCTACCCACAGGCCCACCGTCTCATACAACCTGCTGTTATGAGTTATGACCCTTTGTTATTGGATGTTATTGGCTTCAGTGCAGGAGATTCTGTTTATGTGTGAGTCCTCCGCCTCAACTCGCTGTTGGGTTTGTCGACTGAAGAAATTCACAACACCCTTCTTTCGACACCCGAAAAAGCCGTTCGACACCCTGTGTTCACCCCAGGGCGGTTCACCGACAAGGCGAACAAGGCCTTTTCGAGCCATACGCCTCCATGGCTCGGGTAGTGAAACGCCTCCGCCTCCGCCCTCTCGAGGTGCACTGGCTGTTGCTGATTGATATGACCATCTTCTCGACACAGTTGTCGGCCTTCTTGCTGGTCGTGGGGCATGTGCTGGGGGAAGTGAAGCAATTCTTGACCGCCTTGACCTTCCTGCTGCTGCTCTTCGGAAGCGTCTTGGTGGAAAAGAGGTGACCCGGTGTGTGTGAAAGGGATGCAGGCAGGGTGGCTCTTCTTTGGGGCCTCAATACCCCACAAGCGCAGGAAGACCAAGAAACTATGTTGTTTTCGGTTGCGCCCGGTCGACACAGGTACCATCAGCATCCTGTGTGATCGACAGTGTGGAGATGATGGAGGCCCGATCTAGATTCAATGCCATGCGAAGATTTGCCGCCAGATGGCCCTCAAAGGGCTTTCATGTTTTCGATGTACTGTAAGAGACTTCTCAAGCCTATGAAACAACCAGGAGGTGCTAGAGCCTTTGTGGGAGGTGCAGTGTTGGTTTTGGAAAGCCTCTCTATCTCTAAATGTAAAGGTTTCATTGTGGACTCTGACCTGAAGACATGCAAGTCAGTGTGATGTTCAGCAGTGTTTTGCTTTTTTGTTTGCCGCACTGGTTGACTTATTTCGCACCTAACATCAAAAGGCAAGGGATTCGTGCTTTTACTCAGAGAACTGTGTTACCTTGCAAGGCGATTTCAACGACATGTGGAATGCCATTATATCGCTTTTCTCCATCACTGTTGGGCTCTACCAGGGAGATTTCCGGGAGATTCAGCCTGACCCAATGCTCCTGACCATGATCTATTTATTTTTACTGGTTTCAGTGGTTTTGCTGCTCAACTTGTTGATCGCACAGCTGAACCAGACCTATGAGTACATCAACAAGGAGAGATACTGTCAGTTGGCAACTTTATTTTTTTTATGTTTTCATACACAATATACAGTGCCGTATCACAGAGAGGATTGGTTGCGGCAGACCTTGCCCTCAAAGGAATGGGAAGAGAGCAAACTTTGGTGTAAATATACAGGGTGTTTCGGAAAGCAAGTGGGGCATAGCTTACCCGGATCAGTTCCAAACTCCTTAGCTTTGCGTGGTGAAGCATGGTATTGCTTCGAGGACGTCATTGGCTTTGCCCGATTAAATCGAGCATCCTTGGTGGTAGATGCAATGGCATCATGTCCGAAAGCTAAATGGAAGTCTTTCGTTGCTGTGTCTTGGCCACACAGTATGCATAGCACCTGGAGTGTGTGAATCAATAGCGGCGTCAAAATTCAGAAGCTGCATGCCGTTTTCTCCAAAATTATACGCATCCGTTTGCTTTCTTTGGCAGCCGGTTGAGCATAACTCTGCACTCCCGAGAAATGGGAGACAGAATGGATGAATGAATTAGTGCTCAATTGTTTAAAATCACGTGCAACATGCTCCCAAAGACATACAGGATCTCTCCAAGTGTCCAACATGGCACATAATTGAATGACCAATTGACATCCTCAGGACCTACGACTGGATGAGAAGCGAGAGTTTGATGAAGGGGATTTGGGGCTTTCAGGCCCTGGAGTGCACTGGGCCGGCTTTGCAGTAGCATTGTTGTGCAGTGCCAAGATATAGTTACAACATGTTACAACAAGGGCTAGCTCCAAGTATGCAAAAACTTGTTTATTTGGAAGTTTTGCACCAGCATTGTCATCCGCCCCTAGATGCCACGCAAACTAGGGTCCACAGTCCTCCACAGCTGTGCAGATGTGACTTGATATGCCCTGCAGGCTGCATCCAGAGTCATGAGCCGTCTGGGCTTCATCGTCAAAACGAGGAGCCCATCAAGCGCTATGGCGGAACGACGGCGCCAGAGGCACCCTGGCCGGAAGAGCGCCTGAGGCGCAGTGCCATGCTGGAGGACTTGGCGTGGCGGGTAGCTGCGCGAAAACTGCGCGCCACGTGGCGTCAGTCCATTCGTTCGGCGATTTCGCCCGTGGTATTTCGGTCATGTGGGACATTGGAGCAGAGTCAGTCTCACCCTGGGCCTGTCGCAAGTCCTTCTACCTGAAGAAAGCTAGCCTAAAAGCATCTAAAAGCTCTTGTGCTTTCACAGGTTGATCTTTCATGATGCCCAATAGGTTGAGCTATTGCATTTGATAGAGAAGGCATGAAAATGTACCAGATTTTATAGAGGTTGTGGTTTTGATTTTGTAGACAGCATTTCGACTAGTATATAGTAGGCTGAGAATTCATTTCAGAGTGGATGGTGTATCATTGATTTCCCTAAATGTTGGCATCATAGCTAGTGGATGAACATAATATTTTTGCTCAAAAGGTTGAGCTGAACCATTTTATAGAGAACAGGTTCTCAGCACTGCAAGGGTTGAGATTTGATTCTATAGTGACTATAGTGGGAACATTTTCTTCCAGAGGTTGGTTTCGCGTTTTGCCACTACTGTAATATATATTATATAAATACACATTTGACATGGTAGTTTTCCCATGTTTTTCCCTCCAACAGGCCGCTAAAAGAAGAGAAGTGCCACTGTAGCACCTGCCCCTTTGCTTCAGCCATCGAGTGTGACCCCACAAGTGGTTGGCTTTCAGGACACTCCTGACGCCAGACTCGCGCACATCGAGTGCCTTGGTGAAACCAGACCCCAGTTGGATGAGATGCGATGGAGCTGGCGTCAAGGAGTGCAAATACACTCTTGAGGATAGGAAATAGTTCAATTTGATTCCAACTAGGGCGCGAAGCCAAACCCATGAAGGAGCAATAGTAGGCAATAGGTTCAATACATCTAAAAACTGTCCTGTAGGTTCCTCTGTTGCATTCTTGTTTGAGACGGGCCGATTTATTGGATTTTGCTTTAACTCAAGGTATTTATTGGAGAAGGCCCTGCGTCGTCAAGGCAAGGAAGTCGCAGGCGCCCAACTGCTGGAAGCATGTGCCCCACTCATGTGTTGTATATAATATTGGGATGACGAGTAGCTTCTTGGCCTCCAACCTAGTAGCGATGGCCTCCACCTAGTAGCTTCTAGCTACTAGTAGCTTCTTGCTACTAGTAATGCCAGAAGCTACTAGTAGCTTTTTGCTCCTAGTAGCGATGCCCTTTGTCACTAGTAGCGTTCTTGCTACTTGCTTTCTTGGACGACATTAGGTTTGGCCAGTGGTTTGACCTTATGCGACAACTGGCCGCAGGGAGGGTCAAGTTTCTAGCTCCGGTCCGTCGTTGCTAAACGATGCCTACACTCTGGAACTCTTCAACTGTCCAATAGACGTATTAAAAAAGGACCGTTGCAAACAAGCTAACAAACCTGTTGTGTTCCTTTCCCGTTTCAAGTTGTTTCTGTTTCCTTGATTCCTTATTCTCCTTGTTCACTTCCCAAACTCAAGAAAGACCACACTAGCAATGAGTGATTATCACCGTCTCTTGTGATGAAGCACCTCTCAGCAGTCCACATTGGTCCACCACTGCAGCGCCACTTCTACAGGAGGCCACTCGGGCTCAGGGGCCTCCAGCGCCTCGATGATGTCCAGCAGCAATGGCAGTGGCTCGGGCATCAAAACCTTTTGAGGAGTTCTGTTTTTGGGAGGCAGCTACTCTCTGACACTCTAACGTGGAAGTGGAACATGGACCCTCGGATGACTATGTACGATTAGGGTGGTGTCCATTTCCATGTTAGTGAGTCAGAGTCGGAGTGGCCTTAAGTTGAAGTAGTATATATATAGTTATACATATATAGACTTGGTGGTTTGACATGGGCTATTGAAAAACAATCGGTTCATCGGTTTTCTATGTCACGAAAGCTAGCGAAGCTAGCTGGAGTTACTCTTGCGATAGCAAGGTTTCTTTCGATCGGGTGCAAATCCTAACCCCTGATCTTTCAGGTCGACGCCTCCCCCCCCCCCTCCCCTCTCCCCGTCCTTGTCTTCCTCCCACCTTCCCTCCCTCCCTCCCTCCTCCCTCTTCGCAAGTTCGACTCCGTCCTGTCGTCGCTCTTTGGCATGCGGTTAGCGTTGCGTATCTTGCGGCCGCACTGGCTCACTCTCACTCTCACTCTCACTGTCTCTCTCATCTCTCTCTCATCTCTCCCTCATCTCTCGCTCTGCAGTTGGATCTTTGCGATGCCACCGCGACGTCTCCTTGACCTCCTCCAAAAAGAGCGCCGTGTTTTTTCCTACCTCGCTGCCCTCCACTTTCCCATTCTGGAGCGGCCTCAAGTTTCAATCCATTGTTTGCGCGCACTACAATCCGGTCTGAACTAAGGTGATTTGTTTTGTTTTATTTCTTCACAAGGAATGGGTGTTCATTGCTGCCTGTTCCAAATTCGGGGTGTGATGTTGGGGTGGAAACCAGTTCTCCACGGCCCAGCTGTGCAGAATGACCGCGTTTGCTTGCATTGGCCCAGGCTCCAGCGTTGGGCATTCATCCATGGTCAGCAGTCACCACTCCTCAGAAGAGGAAGACTTCACTCCATAAGCCTGGCAGGTTGGCGAATGGGCTATTGAAACACTTTGAGAGTCTAGGTGGAACAGACAGACTTCGGTGAATGTCTTGACTTGCAGGTCGAAAACGCAATGCTGCCGGGAAATAGCACATCAGATTTTGAAACGTTAAAGCGCTATTCAATCGCAACATTGAGCAAGCTTAGTGCTTCAAAATGCTTCAAAGTCAGGGCAGGCAGTCTCTGGATGTCACTCTCATTGGGATCAGCTTGACAATGGTTGACAAATACAAAGAGGACGGCCGATGCCAACCCCATGCGTCAAATTCGCAACTGCATTCAGTTTCAACCAATTTGGCGCATCCACTACAGAGCTTGAAGTAAATGGCTTTGCTCACAAATCAGCTAGACTAGATGAACTGTTTGGTTGTTTTTGTGGTGATAGCTCTTTATCGGTGTCTTTATCACAGCTGTACTCCCACGTGCTTGGTGGGGTAGAAGTTGTAATTCCTGATCAAGCTTGCAGATCACCACCCCCGAACCAGGTCAGGTGCCCGTGCCATGTGCCAACATGTTGAAGCGTGCTTGTGGGTGTAAACATTCACTGATTCAAGCATGGTGACCCTGCAACCCTCACGTGCACATTTCACAATGGTTCAATACTAGGGCCTTTAGCCGCTTATTTGCCACACATGGTGTACTGTAAATTCCCATGATTGTCCAACATGTTTGCTCATATGGCAGGGGTTTGGTTGAGAGATGTTTAGAGGGATCACCTTTCAAACGAGTTGGGTGTCAGATCAGAAGTCCACAGCGTGCCAAGGGTTGAAACTGTAGAGCTTGCCACACCAAGTTGGCGAGATTAAGGAAGTGACGGCGTCAGCTTTTAATATGGAACACTGTTCCTGCGAGTTGGCCCCTCAAAGGTGCTAATGATTGTGGAAGTTACAAAAGATATCCGAAGAACTAACATGGAAGTGGATCATGGCCCCTTGGAAGACCATTTTCCCCTACAAACAGGTTCAAACAGGGGGTTTTCCACTTCTATGTTAGTTCCAGGGAGTGTAAGATACCCTAAGATTAAATGCTGCCTGTCAACCCGAGTAGGAATTTCGGACTCGATGTGCTTCACGGCCAAATCGCACAGAACATGGACAGAGCATGGTGCGACTCGGAAACGAGAATCCATTGTATCACCAAAGTCCTGCTGAGGCAACAGCTTGAGACGACATGAGCTGGTTACTGAACCCATAGATGTGCCTGGCAGCTAGGTACATAGGTTTTGGAGGCACATCCCTGAGCACATGTGTGCTGCCCACGAAGCTTGATAGGCCACGCCTGTTACTGCACAAAGGCCGGACACTGAAACATGCTTAGGACTACTAGTTGCAAATCCTCCAATGTTTGGTACAGTGAGGGGTAGAGCCATTGCCTTGCGCAGGTCCGACCATATTTTTTCATCGAAAAAATGCGCTAGAATGTGAAGATTGCCTGGTACTGGGGTCGCTTTGGTGGAACATATGCCTATAGGACTATATAGATCAAAGCAAGTCACTGGTGTTACTGCTGCAACTGAGTCAATAAGTGATACCAAAGTTTGCTCAACCAATTTGACTTTGGCAACCAATTCTTGTGCAAGCCGCATGACAGCGCATGAACGTGGCTGATGGAAGCCACCACGCAGATGTCGAGAGAGCCCAATCTTTCTATCACGGCATCGGATTGGGCCGATCGCTTCACCTGGCAATACCTGGCATCTCAGGTAACACTCATAGCCAGATGGCCACTGTTAGTGCCTCAGAGATTTCGCTGCTCTTTTTCCAGCATGAGCAGATGAGTCGAATGGCACTCAGACTCGCCCGGACTTGCTTCGCAAATTCCGAAAACGCGTGGTGTGTGTTCGTATGATTTCGGGCTATGCGTGGAGCTCAAGGTCCAACATCACTCGAGCTCACTCGCACGAGTGTCGCACGAGGTCAAGCTTTTGCTGGATGCCAATGGCGACGACTTGGTGCATGCCCCAAAGAGACGATCAGAGGAGTAGGGGTGTTCCTTCCAGGTTGACAAAGCATGCAGAAGTCACCTTTTCATGAATTGTGTTCTTCTTACTTCCTAGAAGGAAGTAGCATACTTGACATATGTATATATATATATATCTGTGTGTGCGTGTTGCAGATGGTCGCATCCTACCAGCATTCCATCCAGGAAACTTTCACACGCAGGACCTGATCCTGTGGAACCTTTTACTCCAATGGGTACTTCACATGCTGGCCTAAGTGTCTTAAGACTCCAAGATCGTGCAATACCTCTAGGACTGGCTGCTATCCATGTGTGTTTTTTTTTGTCATTGTAGTCCAGACATGTCCAGATCGCTTATTCTCCACAGGCCCGGCTTTCCCATGCAGCAGCGGTGCCGGTGCTCTCGCGCCTGGCAGAGAAGGTCACGAACCAGGCGGGGTCCGGGGTGTTTTTTTTCGGATGGAAGCGACTCCCAACAGCATAGAGGTGGATTGCTGAGTCAGACGGGAGTCTTAGGGTACATTGACCATCATGAATCATGAACCTATATATATATATTTATTTTTTCAGGTACCCCCGCCTGAGACCTACCTTTTTGGGCTTGCAAGGCGTATTGTGAAGCAGATCGTATTTTGCAGAAGCACCTGAACATTAGACATTAGATAATCCTCAAAGATAATTTACCTCTGTTGTTGTGTTTATGTGTTTTAGTCCTCATGCGTGGTCTCCAATGATAAGGCATTTACAAGCAATACTATAAAATTTGTGTCCCTGTTTGTCAAATATTTACTGCTTGGTTCATCTTCATTTTCAAACTGTTTGGATGAGTTTGTTTTCTGACATTCTCTTGATGAAAGGTTCCCCTTTCGTCTTGGGATTGTTTACACCACTGGACATCATGGTCACATAATGGGCAGTCATATTCTTTGTTTTTTCTGATGCCTTTGCTTTTGCTGTTTCATTTTTTCAGTCAGGGTTGTTTTCAGTATTCTGTATTGTTGTAGTATCTTCTTTTTGGCTCTACAACTGTCGCAGGTTTTAACCCTTTAGTGAATCTCTAGTGTTCTGTTATTCTGACATCCTTTGCAATACTGTTTAGTGCTAGTGTGCATTCACACTACTTCTTTAGATACGGTTTAAACATGTTTAAAACCTGTTTCAATTACACAATATACATTCATAGTTTGTAGATATTCGTTTAAACCTGCTATTACGTCTATGACAGTAAGCAATGCCCTTAGGTATTTCTCTTTTACCTTTTCTATCCTGTATTTTACGTTGTTCAACCTCCTTATTAAAATACCTTGTGATACATTGTGTATTCAAATCATTTTCAGTATCATCACTGCATTTAAAAAGACGCTTACAGTATATAACTCTACTTAAATCTGTTTGTATGTACAGCCCATATATACTCCGCTAGGGTACTGCAGACACGTGACTCTTGACGTGTTTTGGCTCAAGGAGAAAAGGCGCTCTGTTTTCATGGTAGCGCGTGAGCCCGGTGAAAGCGAAAGGGACCAAGCGCTGCGCATAAAGGAGGAGAGACATAGCAAGGTAGAGACCTCCGAGGAGGAGGATCAGGAAATCCCGGGAGCGGCTGATTCAGCCGCCCCGAGTGGAAAGGAAGAAAAGGAGGAGGAGCCTTTGCCAGCCGCATCAGCGGCAGAATCGGCCGCGAACACCACTCCGGCGGTTGTAGGAACTGCCGAAACAACATCAGCGGTTGAAGGGACCGCGGAAACAAAAGAAGAAGAAGAAGAGACCACAAAAGAGACAGAAGGAGGAGAAGAAGAGAAGCCTGAACAAGACCCCACAGTAGAGCCAGAGGCTGAAGCGGCTGATCCAGCCGCACAGCCATCGTCTGGCCGAGTGATCGCCGACTTCACCACATCCCCAGAAGGTGTCAAAACAGGCTGGGAAGTTCGTGGCATTCACACCAAATATACTGAAGCCAAGGTTGATTCCAAAGCGCCTTGGAGGGTGAAGAAGAATATTTGGGGACAGGTCAAGAAGCATCCAGAGCCACAGTCCGGATTCCGACTTCGAAGCAAGACTTCGCTTCAGTACCGGAAGCTCAAGGACTTGGTCAGGTTGCAGAAGAAGAAGGGTGTCATCACAGAAGATCTGAGGAGGCGCATCAAAGAGTTCGGAAAGGGGCGCACTCCACAAGAGATCAAAGAAGAGCGGGAAGAGCAAAAGGTCCGCAATCAAGAGAAGCGGACCAAGAAGAGAAAGACCTCAGAGAAGAGTGAAGCGGCTGGTTCGGCCGAGGAGGAGGTCGAAGAAGAAGAGTCGGTGAGCCAACCAAGTCCGGTTCGACAGCCTCGAACACCGGACGGGCCACCGCCGGCTAAGCGACCGCAAACCCGCGACACCGAGCGGGGACGGGCGGTCTGGGGACGTGCACTGGAGTTGAACCTCCGCATCGTCGCCCTAGCCAACGAGCGGGCCCAGCGATTGACGATAGAAAATTGGAAATTAGAGAGCCCGTTCCAAGTGCGAAAGCTTGCGGCCGACGAACTTGTCGAGCAACGAGGCCTCAAGGGTACCGTTGCATTGGCCGCCATTCGCGAACTCTGGAAGACCCCCAACGACCAGGGAAAGAGAGGATCCAACGAGGCTTGTAGTTCTTGTGACGAACGACGGCAGGCACAGTTGCCCGTGGTTCAGGACTACATCAAGCGGCGTGGTCTTAAGGGACCTGCCCGCCTCGGATCGACCGCCAAGACAAAGGCGGCACCAAAAGTGAGCCTGACACATGGGCCGAAAGAGAAGGCCAAATCGAAGGCCGGACCAAAAGGGAAGGCCAAACCGTCAGCCGCACCAAAAGTAGCGGATAAAGCGAAGGCCACAACTGTGGGCCGTCGCCCGGAAGAACTCACACGGACTACTGTTGAAGTCCGTGGAGTGCCAAAAGCTTCCGATCCTTGACCGGGCGAATCGCCCGCGGTCGCTGGAAAAGGAGTGAGCGGCAGCAGCGGGGTTGAGAGTAGGGAACCATGGAACAACAGATCCAACAGCTGACCGATATGGTATTGCAACTCCAACAGAACCAAACGAGGTTGGAGCAAGAGAACCAAGTGTTGAGGGAGTCTCAAGGCGGGGTATCAATGCTAGCCTCAGCCGTAGGAGAATTGGCTAAGAGCCTTGAGAAGAAAGAAGATAGGCGAAAGACCCAAATCCTTATGGACACCAAAGGTTTGGGACGCCCCGAGAGTTTTGGGAATGTTGAAGGGGATTTTCGAAAATGGGCCAGGAGCATTGACAACCTGTTCATAACTACCTTTGGGAGAGAGTTCATTGAAGTTCTTGAGTATATTTTGGAACAGGAAGACGCGATTGAAATGAGTGCTATGGAGTCCGCGTTTGGGACTGGAACCATAGCAGCTATGGATGACCTAGAGGATAAAGCTGATCAAATTCATCGCGTGCTCCTGACCCTAACCTCAGGTGAAACAGAGGATTTGATGGTAGGAGCTTCAAATGGGTTTGAAGCATATCGGCGAGTTCACCGCCGTTGGGATCCCCGAACCGCGGGACGGGCGATTCTCCAACCGGAGAGAGTCAAGACGTGGGCCGCGGTGAGGCCAGCGATCGAACAGCTCGAAGAGCTCATCAGGCGGTACGAGTCTCGGAGGAGTGCCGCAGGGATCAGGGAGACTCTATCGGACGACATCAAGTCCGCTTCATTGGAGATGCTGGTACTGCCAGATTTGGAGAAACATCTCTTGTTGAACAAGAGTAGATTGACAACCTATTCGTTGATCAAACAGGAGATTGAACTTGTCATTGAAACATCCCTCACATCAAAGTCACCTGTTCCAAAACCAGGTTCATCAAGTACGAGCTATCAAGGACCTCAACCCATGGACGTCGATTCGATCGGACAATGGATCGCAAGCCTGGTCAAAGGAAAAGGTAAAGGAAAAGGTAAACAGGCCAAAGGTGATGGAAAGAAAGGCTCGAGCAAAGGGGGCTCAAGTAAAGGCTCAAACCCGGCTCAAGATATCACCTGCTATAATTGCGGTAAGAAGGGACACCGAGCGGCCGATTGCTGGAGCAAGAAACGGCCGGATGGAAAAGGCGATAAGTGGTCAGGTTCAGGCAAAGGAGACAAGAGTGGTAAAGGTGGCAAAGGCAATAAAGGCAAAGGTGGACGAAGCGGCAAAGGTAAAGCCGCAGGAAGTATGGAAGAGATGGACGATCCGGATGAGGGCGTTGAGCCAGCTCCAGAGGCTGATGTCGGAATGCTCATGGCAGACTTGAGTGGAATTGGAATGGCGGACACCTCATCCGCCGAAGAATGGATGAAGTTTAACCTGGACACTGGAGCAGCCCAGACAGCCATCCCGAATGGCTGGGAGGATCGAGTGGTTGTCAGTGAAGGCAACGGAGTTGTATTCAAGACTGCATCAGGAGAGTTGGTGCCCAGTCAGGGCATTGGAACCTTTGAAGGGTTCGATGAGAGCGGCAACAAATGCCGCGTGAAAGGTTCAATGGCTGATGTTCACAAGCCATTGATTTCAGCATCCAAGTGCTTAGGCTTTGGAAGGATTGCCGTTCTTGATGCGAATGGCGGAAACTTGGTTCCGCAAGGGTCCAAAGTTGGAAAGGCTGTCCAGGCGATCCTGGAGAAAGCGAACGCTGCAGAGCAGCGGAGTTGGATCCCTGTATACCAAGAGCAGGGAGTATACAATTTCTACTTGAGAAAGCCAGGGTATAAACCGACCAAGGAATGCTGTGGCATCGCGGAGTTGAACGCCACAGGAGAAAGAGGAGATGCCTCTATGGATTCAGGCCGACCTGGTCCAGAGGGGCGAGAAGAGGATGATGAGTTGGAATTAGTTGATGAGGTTGAGAAACCCATCCAGATAAGAGCACCGGAGGACCCAACTCCGGCTGAGATTGAAGAGCACGAGGCGACAGGCCATGTGCAGTATCGAAGTTGGTGCCGGCATTGCATTGCTGGACGGGCTGTGGGACAGCCACATCGGACGAGATCCGAGGAACAGAAGGCGAAGAGCCTTATGCCCACAGTGGCAATGGACTATACGTTCATGTCACGGGGCGGTGTGGAGGACGAGCGAGTGAAGCCGATCCTCGTAGTGAAGGATGAGAGGACACAGTCCTTAGCGGCGACCTTCGTGGACTCGAAGGGAGCGACGCCGTATGCAGTGAAGTTCGTGGCGAACTTCTTGAAGAAC
The DNA here is from genome assembly GCA_963970005.1 of Durusdinium trenchii. Taxonomy (NCBI): domain Eukaryota; class Dinophyceae; order Suessiales; family Symbiodiniaceae; genus Durusdinium; species Durusdinium trenchii. Next base: position 267,006 of record CAXAMN010005914.1, read on the forward strand.
TTGGGACACCGCAAGGTGGTTCTCAAGTCGGATGGTGAGCCATCCGTGGTAGCCTTGAAAGAGGCAGCGGCGAAAGAAACCAGCATAGACTGGGTTTCGGAAGAGTCGCCAGTAGGAGACCATCAGGCGAATGGTCTGGCAGAGAACGCCTGCAAGGAGATCAAGCGTCAAGTACGAGTTCTCCGCAGCGCGTTGGAAGAGAAGCTCGGCAGAGCTTAAAGATGATGATCCTGCATTGGCATGGCTGCCAAGACAGGCGGGAGACCTGTTGAGCAGGTACAAGAAAGGTCAAGATGGCAGAACGCCTGAGGCCAGAAGATGTGGAAAGCAATGGCGAAAACCTGCCATAGCTTTTGGTGAACGCCTATACTTTAGAGAAGTAGGCGAGGGAGTTCGCATCCTGAAAGAAGGACGCTATGTAGGGCACCACGGCCGAACAGGATCCATTTTGGTGATGACGGCCGATGGCGTGCGCAGAGGCACAGGAATCCGGCGGCTGAGTTCAGCCGACCGCTGGGACCCAAGTGATTGGGACTTTTGCGGGGCTTACCGTGGGAACATTCCGCGGCAAGGCCTGCCGGTGAGCAGCTGATGCTCGAAGAGCGCCTTGTGGTACCACCTCCCAAGGAGGAACGAGTGGCACCACCACAGCAGAGGCGAGTGTACATCAGGAGAGAGGATGTGCACAAGCATGGAGCCACAGAAGGCTGCCCAGGATGCAAGTGCATCTTGGAAGACAAGAGGACGACCTTGCCGCACACAGAGGCGTGCAGAGCAAGGATCACTGAAGCAATGGAAAAGGATGAAGCAGGGCAAGCAAGACTTGAAGCCCATGCGAAGAAGAGGAAAGAACGGCAACAGCTTGACACTGTGAAGCCGAAAGTCGTGGCCGACAAGGACACCGACATCACGGCCGAAGACGCGGCCGGAGAACCAGAGAAGAAAGAAGAAGCAAAGAGCACAGGGTCGGGAAGCCCGCCGCCAACAGCGGCAGAGGGTGAGAAGACCTATCCCGATGACCCGAAAGAGAGATATGAGATGAAGAGGCAAGCAGCCGAGATAGAGAAGAAACCAGTGGCAAAAGCCAAGGTAGCAACAGAGCCCAAGAAGAGAACAGGAGAACTTAGGATAGATCCACCTGGGGCAAAGGTCAAGCCGAATCCAGCTCAAGGAACAAAGAGGACGGCAGAGACCGCCGTAGAAGACCTTGATCCCAGAGTGGAAGAGAGTCCAAAGAAAACTGAGACGTTTTCGTATGTTCCAGAAACACCACCAGCAGGGTGGAAGCCAGATGCAGCAAGCTTGGTAAAAGAGAAGGAGATCGCAAAGCAGCATCTGAAGAAGATCATTCAAGGAACCTACGAGGCGAATGGCATCGAGATCTCTGAGCAAGAGATCAGAGACATCGCGCATTTGAGCATGCAGATGTCAGCAGTAGATGTCATGGAAATCAACTCGCCCAAGAGGTTCACCGCACTTGCAGAGCGGTACAAGTTGCGACCGGGTTTTGCGGTCGACTTGAATGAAATGAAAAGCGATGGAACATACTGGGACTTGAACAAGTCCGAAGATGTTCAAGAGGTGCACGACATCCTTGAGAAGGACGAAACGGCTCTTTTGACTGGTTCGCCTCCGTGCCATATGTTCTCGCAGCTCCAGAACCTCAACTGGAGAAGCATGGCACCGGATGTCCGGAGGAGGAAAATGGACGAAGCCGTCCACCATCTTCATACGAGCGTAGAGCTGTAGGTCAAGCAGCATCGCTCAGGGAGAAAATTCCTCCATGAGGCACCTTGGTCCGCAACTAGTTGGAAGGATGAGAAAGTTGCGGCCTTAGCAAAAGAAGATGGAGTGTTCGTAGTAAAGGGTCCAATGTGCAGGTGGCAAATGATGGCCACTGACCGAAGAGGACTCCAAGGCACCGGCTATGCGAGAAAGGAGACCGGTTGGATGACCAACGATGAAGGGCTGGCCAGAGTCTTGCAAGGAGTCTGCTCGAATGAATCGGGCAAAGGACCATGGCACCGACACATCCATCTGATCGGAGGCATCGCTAGGCAGGCAGCAGTATACCCACCGCAGCTCGTGAAAGCAGTGCCGAGGAGCCTGCGTGACACACTAGCCGAGAAAGGTGAGTTGAACACCTTTGATCTGTTTGCAGCAGGCCCAGTTCCAGAGATGCCTCTGATGGACCCTGAGTTCGAAGAAGTCTACATGGATGATGTGAACGGCGGCATTTTGCCAGCCGAGAAAGTGAAGGAGGCAAGACGCCTTGAGATGGATTATTTGAAAGAAAAGCATGGTGTTTATGTGCCCCGGCCGAGAGCCGAATGTTTTGAGGAAACGGGGAAGCCCCCGATTCCAGTCAGATGGTTGGACACCAACAAGGGAGATCCAACAAACCCGAACTATAGGAGCCGATTAGTTGTGCGTGAGATAAAGGCAAGAAAGACCAAAGAAGAACAATTGCCAGCCAACTTGCTTTTCAGCAGCACGCCCCCATTGGAGGCGATGAGACTGCTGTGCTCGTTGTGGGCAACAAAGAGAAAGTCCTGCCACAACCAGCCGCTGAAGCTGGGCTTGTGGGACATCTCACGAGCACACTTTTATGGAACTCCAAAGAGAAAGATCTACATAGAGCTGCCGCCTGAGGACGAAGCCAGCAAAGATGGGCAGACCTGTGGACTTCTCGTGAAGTCGATGTATGGAACACAGGACGCTCCAAATATCTGGCAGACGCACTACACAGAGACTCTGCAGAAGGCTGGTTTCCGCAGAGGCTTGTCAAATGCGTCAGTCTTCTACCAAGAAGCTTTGGACGTCAGAGTGATGGTGCATGGAGATGACTTCCTAGCACTTGGAGACGCTCAACACTTGGAGAAGCTCAGCCAAGTCCTCAAAGATGCCTGTGAGCTGAAATGTCTCGGAATTCTTGGAGACGAGGATGGAGACCGAACAGAAGCTCATTTTCTGAATCGGTTAATCCGAGTCGAAAAGAAGAACGGCAAAGGATCAATTGTGAATCGAAGCCGATCGGAGACATGTCGATCTTTTGATCCAGGCATTTGGTCTGGAGAAGGCAAATGGTGTAGAATCACCAGATGTCAAGAAGTCGGCAGATCAGCAGATGCTGGAAAGCCGCAGTCCGCTGCTTGATAAGAGCGAGGCATCGAAGTATCGTTCAGCTACGATGCGTGCTGCGTATTTGTCCCAAGATCGACTCGATATTGGACACGCAGTCAAGAACCTTGCTCGAGGTATGGTATCACCAACAGAAGCCAAACTTGCTGACTTGAAGCGTCTCATCAGGTACTTGAAGAAATACCCTGATGTTGGGCAATGTTTTGGCTCATAAGAGACACCCTCAAGGCTGAGGGTGCAGGTTGATGCCGACCACGGTGGAGACGCTGTGACGCGCAAAAGCACGACTGGCATGGTTGCTATGTACGGCATGCACGTGTTAAAACACAGCAGTAACATCCAATCCACTGTAGCCCTTTCCACAGGTGAGAGTGAGTACTACGCACTTGCGAAGGGAGGATCTGTGGGCTTAGGCCTCCAAAGCCTATGCGCAGACCTTGGTTTGGATTTGGGAGTCACCATCGAGGGCGATTCCAATGCAGCCAAAGGAACAGTGAATAGAGTGGGTTTAGGTAAAGCCAGACACATCCAGACCCGCTACCTATGGTTGCAAGAAAGGGTCGCCGAAGGCCACTTGAAAGTGTCCCTGGCCAAGCTCCACTACCACAACTGAAAGTGGCTAAGCAGCGAAGAGTTTCACATGTTTCCTTTTAAGCTTGCGCAGCAGTACAGTGCTTTGCAAGAGGAGGAGTGTTTGTATGTACAGCCCATATATACTCCGCTAGGGTACTGCAGACACGTGACTCTTGACGTGTTTTGGCTCAAGGAGAAAAGGCGTTCCGAAACGTCGAAACTCTGTTTTCAAAATCCCTAGCTCGTGTGACAGCCGTCCACAGCCACTTCCTACTATAATGTCTTATTCGTATTCTCTGCAGATTAGCCTTCGCAAATTTTGCAAAGTTTTTGGGAGTCAAGATTCAAGATTCTGGGGAAAAGTTCTTCAACCCAAGCCCTGACAGAATCTTGAATCTTGAGTCCAGAATCATTTGCAACTGTGCAAATTTGTTAATTCAACATGTGCTTGGTTTCGACACGTGTGTATGCAATATGTTTACATATGCATACATATATATATATATGGCACCCCCGCAATCCATCCAAAACTTCTAAATAAATGACCTCAAAATGTGCAGAGTTCACTGGAAAGTGTAATAAGGTAGGTCTCAGGGAAGGGCGTGCCATATATACAAGTTTGTTTCTTTCTTGTGCTGCCAGTTTATGAATGAATCGTCCATCAGAACTCGTACGTCAGTGGCCAAAGCTACCACCTAGGCACCCGACAAGATTCGGGATGTGACTGCTGCGTCCTGAGTTGGTGAGGGTGATTGATGCAGGGGCAATGAATGACGGCCATTATTGGTGTTTCATGTGATGTGTATTTGGCAGTTCGAAATGCTCATCACATGCTTGGAGCCAACATACCCGCTATACCAGAACAAGGTTCAGCACCAAAGGGAGTTCTCAAAAGTATTTCACTGCAAATCGTAGCCTGATGCCGTTCAACCTTGCGGCTGAGGCTGCCCGGAGACGTTTCTTAATCACTTTGCCCGCCTCTAAGTTTGCCAATGATGGTGGCTCGGGGGTATATACTTGAGTGGACTACTGCGGGGCTGCATGCTGGGTGAATGGCACCTGTCCTTATCGACGCGGAGAGTGTGTGTATATATATATAATTGTGCATCATATTTGTACACAATATACTTTTGCACGAATCTACTCCTATTCGACGAAATTCCAATGTTTCCCAACCTGTCCAAGTCCCTCATCACCACTCGTACACTTTGTCAATCACTTTGCCACCATTGCTTGACATATGCATCGTAGGATCATCTAGGATCGTGTTCTCTTGAAATCGTTACCTGATCAATAGGGATTCCAGTGTGGTTCTGTTCTGTACTCTGAACATGGAGCTGGACTTGCCTCAGTTGCCACATCGCAGATGCTTTTAAATTTGCAGTCTGTGGCCAAACATGCAGTTGGTGCGCTTTCCAAACTAAGTTGAGGTCAGTCTAGTCAAGGCCGGGGTTCGTCATTCATTCCCACACTACTCTTACTATGAAGAAACGTCTATATATCCGCCTCAGCAGTTGGGGTAGTGTTCCGGTCACAACTCGAGGGTTTTGTTATGCGACTGCACACATGACCGCTTGCGCTTGCTGGTTCTGAGCAAGTTGGACATCTGTGGGTGCAATCTGTGCTGTAGAGTGATGGCCTGAAGCCCTGAAGCACTTCGATCCTGGCTGAGAAAAAACAAAGTCTAAAAACACAGATTTAGATGCTAAAAACACCAACTTTCGCACTGATATCAGTTATAGGGCCTTGTGTTGACATCTGCAGCATCGGTATAGGAGGCTTTCCACCATGTTTCATCGGCAACGGGAGACTCGGACACGCCGTTGCCTGTACTGCGTTCAAATCAACACGATCCGGGGTTTGGTTTGTTTGATCTTGTTTGGCGGGCTTCCTGGCCGATCCCAGTGAAGCTGCTTTCAAGAAAAACATCAGAATGAATGTCTCCTCAAAGTCATGATAGAACTGTGCCTGCTCGTCACCTTCTTCCAAAACACTTGGAAGATTGTTTCTTCATCCATCTCACCCGTGTCCACATCGTCAGTCAGGTATGGTCCCACATCATCTTCAGTATGGTTGCGGTAAGAGTTTTGCTGCAGTTCATTCCAGAATTTAGTTCCAAGAAGCCGCTTGCTGAAGCATAGGTGAGTCTCTCATGGTTCTCCATGTTGATTTTGTTGCGGTCTTCCATGGAGAGTGTTGATTGTCGATATTGTCGACTGAGGATGTAAACGCAATGTGTTCAACTGTTACTAGTTACTCCAGCTCCTACACGAAGGCGTTGTCGTTCCGGCTGATGTAGGAATCATTGCTCTCATCGGCCTTTTGGCTGACTTGAGAGATTGTTTCTTTTGCAAGGAGCTGGAACTTCTTTTTTCCTCCCAGTTCATTGACCATTTATTGGGCTTCTACCAGGTAGTGTGCTCCCTCCTTGGTGTGTAGCGGCTGGGTCCAAGCGCGCAACCTTCTGCAATGCAGCCCCATTGACTTGTAGTGCTGCACGAGGTGCAAGATGCTCAATGGACTTTGCTGGCCAAATATCGCGGAGGAATGCCAGTGTTCGTCCGTAGACTAGTATGTTTGTAGCTCCTGGCTCGAACGAAGAAATCTGATTCCACCGAAGAGTTGTACTTCCACAGGTCCCTTGCACTTTGCCATCAGCCATTGTTTCGATTGCAGGCATGGTGATGCTAATAGCAGGAAGTGATTTGCCCTGCACCCCGCTGGACAAAAAGGAACCATAACATAGCCCATCATAGCCCTATCTATGATGGAACCTTGACACATGTAGTTCAACTCCAACCCAAAGGTTTCCCAACCGGTCGACCCTGCTTTCTGCTTCCTTTGTTCACCGGTGGACCGGATCTGCTGACCCGGCCACCGGTTGAGATTTGCAATGTCCCACATTCACACCGTGTATAACATGTAATTATACAAACATAGTAACATATATATATATATGTATGCCATAATACTATGTAATTGCACATTTGTGAGCTAAATCAGTTTCAGCAAGGCGTTTTGAACGATACCTTGATCCCCTGGCTTTACGTGTTTCTTGATGTAGCTACTTCAACGCTTGTAAGTCTCCTTACAAAACACTCTGAGGTCAGCGGCGGATCGAATTAACAAGTCGGATTTTCGTGGCAGGTATGGGACGGTCAATTATAACATTAAAGGCTTTCCGGGGTGACAAATGACCGCCCACACCTTCCCTTGTCTCATGGTGTAGGATTCTAGGGAGGTAAAGTTGTCATGAGTTTAACGTCAACAAGCGCAACTTTCATCTGGCCAGTGTATGTCTTGGCGACCGGATATTCCAGGATATGCCTTGATTGTTGGGCTTTCAGTGCAATTTTCCCTCAAACGGATCACCACCGCAAGAGCTGGTCCACTCGGCGTGACACGGTGTCACCAAGCAGCGCGTTGTGGTGTTCGCTTCAGCTACCTTGCAGCTACCCCCGCCTGCCAAGGCTGTGGAGATTCGAGGATTTTTGTATCAAATCCTCCCAAAGCCCCAAGACAGAGCACTGTGACTGGAAATCCATCATTCACTGACCTTGGGGAAATCATCACAGTGAATTCTCCATGGTTCGATGTCCGGCCATTTTCCCCAGTTTTGTTCATGATTGATGATGTACGATGATGTATGATGATCAACCGATATATATATATATATGGATGTTGGATGATGGATGATGGATGATGGATGATGGATGATGGATGATGGATGATGATGATGATGATGATGATGATGATGATGATGATGATGATGATGATGATGATGATG
>CAXAMN010005914.1:279654-297649 GCA_963970005.1 Durusdinium trenchii
AAGGAAGAAGATGCTAAGAAGGCCTTCGATGTTTGGAACAAGGAGTACGAGCAGGCCGGCAAGGATGTGAAGGAGAACTTGAAGAGCTGGGCCAAGGGACAGGAAGCCGAACTCGCCGAGGCCAGGGAGCGAGGGACTAGTTTGCCCGGGCATCATAGATTTGCGCCCTATAGGCCATTATAGGCCTATAGAAGTGCCTATATATAGACTTTATTCATATAGACAAAAGCTGAAACATGGATACTGTAGATCTGTAGTTCGATAGCTCATGCTTAAGCCTAAAGCATGCTTAATCGTATTTCCTGGCCAGGAGCAGGATTCCGTGGATCGCATCCGCAAGGCTCTTGAGGAGGCGCAGCGTTAAGGTAGCAAAAGCCGCCTGAGAAACATCTCGACTGCCTCGCCCCACTAATGTGTTTGGACAGATGATGACAGATGGTGTATTCAGCACATGGGAAAGATTGCATTCTGTGGCTCGAGGCTAGACCCAACTTTTTGGGTGCATAGGGAATGACGGCATCATGTCGTCGTTTTTTGCAACTTTTCTCCGGACGGCTTTGGCCAAAGAAAATCGGAGCGCAGCTAGATTCCAGTTCACGCTCACGCTGCCAACTGTGAAGGACATTGATGAAACTTAACCAGCCAGCCTATGTAATTATCTCCGATCTCCGCATCGTGATGTTGGCTATATACTCTTTAAGTGTCCTAGCTTTGACCTCACCCGACAGCACATTCCTTCACTCCAGTGAGTAGGATGCCTCGCTGTTGATGGGCCGTTCTTACTTCCTATTTTTGTGTCCCGAGGAGCCAGAAACCAGGGGTGCTCCTGCAGCCGCTACGTGCTGCTGCTAAGCCCAGTCCTCAGAGCTGGGCCAGTCGTGCGGTTGCAAAGGGGCTAGACATGGCTAGACTAAGCTACTCACGCAGACAACGGCTATCGGCTATCGTTTCGAATGACCATGAATTGCCGATGAACAGGTTTTGGCAGTTCTGTCAAGAACTTCACTGTCCCAAGACGCCTGTGCAATGAAGGGCGCTGAATTTTAGCGAGCTTTCTTGGAACCTCACGTGGCCACGCCTGAGGCTCCCGAAGTCAGCGCGGCCCATCGTCGAAGCGCTGGCAGGTGCCATCGGCGAAGGGCGAAGGGACCAGTCGGTCGTCAGAGCAATCCACGCGTCAGGGCGGAGTGCATTGGTGCCCTTCAACAAGAATAGGCAACAAGCACTGTTTAACATCTCGAGTCAGGAGAAGCAATTGACAACATCAACAACCGATGACAGCAACAACAACCACGGTGACCTACAATGAGAAAACATGAAGAATGCTCCAAAGCAAGGGGACGGTACATTAATTACATAATAGTGAAGAAGATTGGCGACGAGCTACCAGACAAGAGCACTAGCGAGCCACAATCAGCAAAGCCGCGACAAGACATGTATGACGACAATGAACAACCCGCAACGACAGTGTCCAGGTCTGAGATCAATGACAAGTCTCCACGGCAACGACAAACATTATGACAGCAACAATGAGAACCCCCTTTTAAGTTGCAAGTCGCCAGGCTACAGCAAGACAGCAAGAACACACATAAATAGTGGCGGCATCACTGACAAGCCTTTGTAAAAAATAGGAATGCCAAGAGCGATGGCAAACACAATAAGAATAAAGCCACTGCGGTAAGAACACTAATTAACTATAATTACATATAAATTTAGATATATACATAAACTACCAGGAAAACAATACTATATAATAGTGATCACCATCAACAACAATCGAAACAACAGGGACAACGACAACGACTACGACGACAACAACAACAACATTTCAGCAACAACAGGTCAACAACAGCAACAACAACAAGAATAACCACAACGACAACACCAACGACAACAGCAACATCCACAAACCACAACCACAACAACAACCGCATCCACATCCACAACCACAACGACAACAATGACAACAACGGCAACAGCGACAACAACGACAACAACAACAAAGCGGCCCCCTCAGTTTCCAACGAGCACTAAAGACACCCGGATACCCGTTTGATACCACCAGAAATCCTAGTTTTCCACCACCTCCAGTGGAACCCACGCAGCCACCCCGCTGCACTAACTCGAAACTCTTGCAAATAGATGCGATGGAAGACTGCCAAATGCATCCACTTCTGCCCAAAACTAACATCGTGAATGAACTCCCTGAAGAACCCACTAAGAGACCAGCATTCCCAGGTGTGGAGATGCGCGGCATTACCTATGCCGAGGGCAGCATGGCTGCAGAAATCTTGCTGGCCTTGGCTGAGAACAACTGTGAGGCTGGAAGATGTTCAAGTCACGAGGATCTCAACTGCACCTCCCATGTAGTCTGAAAAGATGTAAAAAGACTGCAGACAGTTGTAAATGCAAGCATGCGTGCTGGGAGGAGGTAGAGGCAACATCAGCCTGCAAATGTCAAGCGAGCTGTGCCAGCTGCGCTGCACCCTTCAAACATGGAGAATCTCAGTGCGAATCGTGTGTAGCATATCCCAGCTCTAACTAAATTAGATGGTAGAGATGTACACCTGAACCACCTGAAGCCTTCACTCACCAAACCTGAGACGCTGGAAGTGGACCCCCCAAACACCTCCACTGGTTGCTCTCGCCAGATTGCCACGGTAGCGAGCAAGCTCCGACCGCCCTTGTTGCAGCGATTGCCATTGCCAGATTTGGCCTCTTGGCGGAGTGCGTTGGATGGACCCAAGATTCGTCAGAAAAGCTCTTCAGCCAACTCAGCCATGTTAATCAACAAGAGCTACGGTCAACAGTAGGGAGAGTGGACAAAGGATATCAAACGTCACAGCCACTACTACTTTGCAATCTTTGCAAGGCTGACACCCAATGTTGACATAGTGGTGTGTGTGGGGGGGGGGGTTGATGCTGTTCATGCATATTAGAAGGGTCACGGTGAATCATTAACTTCTTTTCATATTAGTGGTATGCTGCTGCTGCTGCTTGGTGGTCTGCTGCTGGGTGTGCTGCTGCTGCTGCTGCCGACCAACCTTTCGTCCACCCCCCTTTTCTCAAGTTACGTATTGTGAAATCGATGAAAATGTTCTCAGCATGACATCCACATCTTCATTCCATCACACCCCCCCCACCCCATTTCAATCACACGACTAGTCGATGATAATGTTGTGAAGCCGATGACAATGTTGGCAAACCGATGACAATGTTATGAACACGATGACAAAGTTATGAAACCGATGACAATGCTATGAAGCCGGAGACTACTTATTTTGTGAAATCGATGACAATGTTCGCAGCATGACATCCACATCCTCATTCCATCACAACCCCCCCCTGCCCCCACCCCATTTTAATCACACGACTAATCGATGACAACGTTATGAAACCGATGACAATGTTGGCAAGCCGATGACAATGTTATGAAAACGATGACAATGTTATGAAACCGATGACAATGCTTTGAAGCCGAAGATTACTTATCGTGAAGTGCAAACGAACGTCAGTATGCCCCATCCCACATCATTTTCAGAAAGCAAGTGCAAACGAACGTCAATATGCCCCATCCCACCCCAACCCAACCCCCCCACCTTTCACGTAGCATCAACTTCAAAAATCGCAGTAGTCACACGTTGGGTTTTACACCCGTAGGCAGAAACTAGTAGCCAGGGTCAACACACTCCCAGAGAAGCTGACCAAACCCTCAGTTGTAGAGGGAAACGTGTTTGCATTGTTTTGGTGAGGTTGCAGCATTTTTGCAGTTGTCAGATGTGCAGAGGAATCTCCCAGCCGCTTGCACTAGGTCAGCATTGTGGCAGCTCTTGGGGAGCAAGGCACATACGCGCACTGATCGTGTGTATATATTATAGGCATGCCGAGATCACTAGGGGAATGAAGGTGCTGGTTGAAGCCTGTGGAAGCTTCCAAATGGCGGAAGCCAGACTAGGGGATGGCGTATGTGCGCAATATGCATGGTGGAGTGCGACTGAAGTCGTGGCACTCATGCTCGAGTCCGAGTCTGGAGAAACCCCGCCCGCAGGTCTCAAAGATGAGCTTCTAAGGCCGCCCTTGCAAGCCAAGGCCATCTGAGAGGGAGAGGGATGGTTGATCAAAATGGAGAGAATTGTTCACGGTTTGCCAAGCTGAGATGGCCGAAAAGTCAAGAAACATTGTATTTTTTATATATCTACAAATACAATGGCGTGCGGAGAAGAAACAAGGTTTTGGATGACTTTTCTGCAGACTACTGACACTGTTCATGAGATTCAGGCGGAACCTTGGAATTTGGTGGATGATTTTGGTTGGTCCATCCAGGACACTGAACGTGTCGATTCTCGATTCGTTTTCAGGTCGCTGTGGCCGGACCCGGCCTGGCTGCCGTGCCGCCCTCGCGGCTTTTGCGCTGGGGGGCCGAGTCACAGCAAAACTCCAAGAAAACGACAGGAAGGAAGCATAAGGAAACCTTTCAAGGGTGAGACCTGGGACTATGCACCATCTACATTAGCTCATATTATTTTGAGAATACTTTCAGGGGTTGTGACATGTTGTGACAAGCTAGTGGTCAAAAGAATCTGAATACTGAGGCAGCCCAAAGAACCATTTGAGCGGCAACTCCCCATATGTAGCCCAAACGCCATTTTCAACATGCTATGAGATTTCCTTTGGCATACTATGACATTTCTGCAACAGATTGCAAGGGCCTTATATAACGTAAGCAATAAGATAGTGTGTGCGTGATTGAAGAAGAGCAGACCCCCCCCAAACCCGTTCTGAACCCAAACCGGTTTGGGGAAGCAGACCCTTCCTCCAAGTCCTACACCTTCCTACATGGTTGGACGAACGGAACGCGGCTCCGAGGTTTGGCCACGGCTTCCACACGATCGCCTTGCATCGCTGAAACGGCCTTAGGGCCAGTGGTGGCCTTAGGGCCTGGCCCGGAGAGGTCGATGGGAACGGCGCGAGAAACTAAGCTAAGATTGACGATTTACAGACAGATTTGGATAGATTTCGTGAATCACTGAGTGCACGGAAGATCACGGAAAAGACCCTTGTGCCGGCAGAATGTGGTCGGCAGTCCCTCAAGCAGGACGGAGATGGCTAAATTCAAAAGAACACGGTCACAACTTTCCATTTTTGTGTCCAAAAGAACTAAGACCCAACACGACAATGTCACAGTCAGTTTAAAGATCGAGTCTTGATGTTATATGCTCACTGAACAGCCAGGAGTCAAGGATAGCTTGAGTTCCCTTTGAAGGACAACAACTGTGCTTTGAATACCTTTCATGGCACGTGTGAGGTAGCTGGAGCCGCAGCTCAAAGTGAGAAGCTGAGAAGCAGAGACATTCCGTTTCATGTCCTGGCGTCCACTGCCACACATGTGATGGTTTGCCAAGGTTTAGAAAGTTGGCAGGGGGCCCAGCCCGGCCAGCTGAAGTTTATGCATGGCCATCACAGTATACAATTGGTTTGTTGCCCGTGTTGAGCTTGCTGGCACTTCTTACAGGCTGCTTGTCGGAAGAAGCACTGCTTATTGCTGCGAGGACTGCGGAGGACGTAGCAGAGCTGATGTTGGTGGTGGCCACCTCCGGTGCTGCGGAGAGCCCGAGAGCCCGGCGGAGGATTTTTGGTGTTTTTCACCGAGTAGATGGATGGCGAAATGTGGCGAAGGACATCCAAGGGCCAATGGCAGCCAACAAGCGATCTGTGTGTTTGTTTGCAGTCATTTCTTGCCAACAATGCCTGATGCCAATGATCCTACAAGATCAACCAGCCAAATGAGATTGCAAGACCGGACATGCGGATACCGGATACATGTCAATCGACACTAACCTCTTGGAACTCGTCGATGACCCCCACATTAAAAGCACCCACCGCTACTTGTCCCCAGAGCAATTGGTTTCATATTATACTTTAGGGAGACCTCCCAAAGACCCCCTGGAAAGTCAGGGAAATAGACCAGTCTATCCATTGCTTGGGTGATGTTGGGTGTCTTAAACATGCATTTTCAAAAAACCATGTATCATATATATATATATATAGTAATATTTATATACGTACATTTTAGGTTCAAGTTGGAGGCCATCGCTTTTTAGGAGGCCATCGCTAGTAGGTGTTGACAGCGTCGTGACAGACCCGGCTTCGGCCCGAGGCCCTGGTGCCAAGCGGCTCTTCGGCCGCGTCACGGAGGTTTTGACCCCGCGGCTCACGGCCCTCAGCGCCACGGTGCTTTTGAAGGCTTCGGGGAGGGTGGACGAACAAAGTGCAGAGCAGAATTGGCGCGTTGTTGTTTGACCAGTGTGAATGCTACGGCTGGTGTGCATCATGCTCCAACCTGACCCAATCGGACATTCATAAAAAGGGTGTATCACTCGGGCTCTTAATGCAAGAAATTACATTTCTAACTAGAGTGACTCACCCTGGCTCAAAAAGTGTTGCTTCAGGTGGTGGTGGCAGCTGGGGCTGCTGCGGCACACTGTCAAGATTCTCAGATGTTGCTCTGAATTTTGGTTATGTTGCTCTGAGTTGTAGTTCCACCTTCTCGCCTGACCTCTTTTTGAACCAATGCATGGCCGATGTTTTTTGTTTTCTTTCTTCGTTGGACCCCAGCTGAATAATGTTCACATCGCAATAGTAACCCCCCCGAGTAAGATGTAGTAGGTTCGTCGTAAAAATCAACTATATATCCGCAACGATAAACATCAGACCTTAGGATGTTTTTGTTGATCAAAGTAGTCTACTGGCAAGACCACACGGCCGAATGAAGCGTTTAAAAACAACGTAATTGACCCACATTAATAAGCAATTCAAAAATTAATTATATACATATAAATTCAATCTGGAAAGAGGTTTGTTGGTTGTACAGGAGAAAGCCCAGTTTATGTAGAGAGAGAGGGAGAATGTTTGGTTTATTATTGCAATTTAGGAGACAGTTGGAATTAGAATGAAAAGGACGTTTTATTGTTAGTAGTCTATATGTGTATGTCTTTGGCACTCGTACGGGATACCCCTGTCAAACTGTGTTTGGTGTTTTTGAATGGATGTAATAAAACAACTACGACAATATTCAATCAAATAGTTAACTAATCAACAAACAGTTGTTTGACGATTTGCCGGAAAGAGCTTGCCTATTGTACAGGAGCAAGAAGGTTTATTGTTGTAGAGGAGTAAGTCAAGTTTACTATTGTGCGTTGATTGAACAACTGTTTTATATACACTAGTGATCACTAGTATATGATTGACTGGTCGTAAGAAATGTATAAGTATGCGTTTATTGAATTTTATTGCCAGTAGTTTGCAATTGGCTGGTCGTTTGAAATTGTATATATATATGACCTAGTGCAATTAAAATCATTTTTTAGTTGACAGTAGTTTTACAACTGACTGGTGACTGGTCGTAACCTATTGATAAAAGCCAGTCTATTTTTGACAGTATTTAGTTCGTACCCTTTTGGAGAAAAGAAACGGGTTTATAATTGACTCGCTCTCCCTTTTCAACCTACTGAACTTAGCCTAGAAACCAATGCCTTTTCGAAGCACAGCAATTCCGCGGTTCCAGCCCACCCCCAGTGAGAGAGGCCGGGAACTGCTGGAAGCTGCAGCTCACAAAGCAGCCAGGGAGCTGAGCATGGTCTTCTTGTGTGACAAGTCTACAGGTTCCCAACCTGCAAGTCTTGTTGATCGCTCTCATTTTCACAGCAGCTATACCCTGAAATCCATTTCCAGAAAGGGTGTTTCTTCGCAGCCTGCAACGCTTTTGGAGATATCTCCACCTGCCCAGCAGGGCAAATTGGTATTGGACACCTGGCATTGCGGTGGATCATGCTCAACAGATGCACGCAGCCAATGCTCAAACAATAACAATTATCAAAGCATCACACGCAAGCCGTGCAAGGACGCTACTAGGGGCTCCTGGCCTAACTAGATCTACTAGGACACCCATGCTCACTAGATCTCACAAGTCATCGGATTGTCTACACACTAAAAAGATCATTAGACATTGGACGGTTTCACAAATAAGTATATTCCCGTTTCGCCAGTAAGTTTGCCAATTTCAAGTGATGCAGTTCATCAAGGTGCGTTTTCGTTCGACAAAGGTCAGTGGTAGAGACTTGGACACCTGACAGCCACACGCCTATGTAAAAGTCATACTTAATGGGAAGTGCTGAACTTCACACTCTGAAGGAGGTGCCCTGTTCTTTTCAGGGCTGCCACGATCCGGAACTGGCAGCACTTCCGCATTTCTGTTCCAGTCCGGCTCCCATGACCAGCTGCGCTTGCATTCTTGCCCGACATGTTGGCGCGCCCACGGCCACGCCCTGGGGGCACTCCTTTGCCGGGAAGTGGAGCCACTGAGAGGGAAAGTGGTCACTGGAAACGCTTTTGGCTCAACATAGAAGCCACTGGGTTCTTAATAACTGGCGTATATACTAATTCTGTGATACTGGGTTCGCTAAGTGGTTTGGCTGAGAGAGTGCTGTAACAGTGATCACTAGTTGAATCATGGTGCTATCCGAGATATGATGAGCAAACAACAGCGACAAAGTTGATTGGTGTTCAAGGCATCAGCACTCCAAGTCCGTGTCTATGGAGCTTCAAAAATTCCGGCACATGAACACTAACATGATAATCCAAATCGGTTCAACATTGCACCGGAAGCATGGCGAATGCAGGAAAAAAGGCATGGTCCACGCGTCAAAGAGGCTCCAATCGATGCCAACAAACAAGAATGATGCTGCTAAGGCATGGCTGAAAGTGTTCACTCATGCATGTAACGACGTCAAACAGTACCAGAGTGCCTTTTCGTTCTCCAAGGAGCCCAGTGGCTTACTGACACCGGGCCCATGCGGCTTGCCGGGTCGTGGCAAGGTGACGAGTCTGTTTTGTCTTGCACTAGGGGCATTCTCATCTTGCAGTGCGATGCAGTGCGCAGAATGACCAGTTCTGCTATCTAAAGAATCTACAGTAATGGAAATGCCCAGCATTGGCCCAACATGCTGAGAATCTAGCCAGGAGAAGAAGCTGCAATTAGACAAGCAGATGTTCGAGACGATCCTACAAGAGGCTTGTGAAATCGCAAACTGTCGGTCTGCTAGCGTGGGTGGAAGCTGAGGTTCGGGGCTTCACTGACGAAGAGCTCTATGATCAGCTGAGCAGCTGGCAGGCGGGGCCGGGCTGGGGAGTGTGGTACGGTCGTGTTCATGGTGGACCCAGTTGAGAAGATCCGATAAGAATCCTGTATGTCAGCAGCATCGCAGCCTTGTGCATGAGTCTCATGAGGTTCAGGAAAGCATGTACAGTGGTTTCAGAGTATATAGATGGCACACTCCCCAAAAGGAGCTTTAGATGGGCCCCCATCTAAAGGACATCATGGGGTTTGTGCCATCTATAAACAACTACAAAAAACTCGAAGGATCCCCAAGACTCGGCGGGTCCTCAGTAGTAAATGGCGCTGAAAGAACGAACACTCATCAGGCAGGTGGCCATAGAGTGGGTAGCATTGGAGCTCAGCCAACCTAATACGTTGTGGCCAAAGATTATCACTATTTTGGAGAACGGCCTTTACTAACCATCATCATCCACTGTTACAGGGAATGGGATACACCCAACCACCGAAATTACATACAATTAATTACAAATTATATATTACATTACATTACAGTATATAGGGAAGCTGTTCATCGTGAGCCTGCATCACGATTCACCTCAGTCACCTTAGGTATCCAGCTATGGTTGGGGGGGCCTGCGCGCGTCCATCCACTTTCGTAAGGCGCTCCAAGTGAAAAGAGACATTAAATCTTGCTTGCGGAATTGGGAAGGCAAGTTGCTCAGCAATCCCGTGAGCATGTCACGGTGAGATGGAGCTGTTGAGAGAGGGAGACCCCATACCAATTCGTTTTGGTCAATTTCCCTTCTTCCAGCTGGTCTTTGGGAGGTTCCCCTATCTTCACACACCCATCTAGAGTTTAGAGCAGCTGGCCAGGAGCATCCAGAGTTCCTGGCACGGCAGCAGCAGACGGAGCAGCAGCTTCGGAATGAAGTGGCCAAGTTGCAGGAGGAGCTTCAGATCGTGATTCATGCTTGGAGAACTCATACATCGCTTTCAGGTCACGACTAGCACGTCCAGACGTGCAATGTGGGGCTAGTCGTGTGGTCGCATGTTGTGTAATTAGTGTTTGAGACTAGCAAGGTGGATCCTGCAGTGGACGTTTCAATCAGGAGGTGGACCATCACCGAAGCATTGCCGCAGAAGCGCAGCAGAAAGCTGTGGAGGCTCAGGCCTCTCAAGCAGAAGCGCTGCGAAGGCAGGCATATAATGTCACTCAGATGTTATGTTTTAGAATGCAGTAGACATGATGTTATTGGATGTGCGGTCAACTCACGAAACAGTTCCGCAAGAATTGTTCAATCGTTCACTTTCAAGATTGTTTTTGTAACGGTTATATATATATACATATTGCACAAATGCTAGAGCAGATGCTAGCTCGAGATCATGTTGGATTGCAACTTTTCATTTGATCCCCGTCTCCAACTCCGGAGGAATGACTTCCGCTTGAGCCTGGTGAAGCGTCAACTTCAATCCATCAAGCGTGGAACCTCTGCAGCCAGTGGCCTTGCTGAGCGCTGTCGGGACTGCCAACGGCGCGCTGAGCTGCTTGGACGGCAGATGGCAGTGTGAACGGCAAACGGCAAGTATGGCCCTTTGTTTGGGGGGCATAGCACAGCTGTTCATTGTTCTTGTGCGAGATCAATGGCCGGGTGCCCGGCTGAGGCTGCTGGATTTGGAGCGCGAGGCAGTACAAAAGGAAGCTCAAATGAAGAAGAAGGCTTGGCAGGCCTGGGGCGTTTCGATGCATTGTGGTTTCGACATGTTTCGACTATAAGCAGGCAGAAGTTGGAGAGCGCCCCTCTCCAGCCAAAGGCTGTCTTCGTAAAGATGAAAGCGCCCACTGCACTACCCAAGATGACAATCAACCAGTAAACAGAGTATTGAATAAATTTCAGGAGCGGAACTTTGTGTTTCGAGCTGTTTCATGGGAATGAATCTGGCCGCTCAATCTCTTATGACATTATGCTTATGCAGAATGAATGCACCGACTGCATGTCCTTTTGGCAAAGAACGAAGAACATGTTCAGCTGCGAATAGTTCCACCTGAAAAGCTGTAGAGGTGCAGACCAAGCCGTCATGAGCTGCAGGAAAGCGAGCAGGAAGCTTCCCACTTGTCGAATCAGCTGGCATCGCTGGAGCAGCAGCAAGCTAAGTCAGCTTTGACCCGGTCGTCCATCCGCGAACAGGACGGCGAATGGGCGCGCACTGGCGGCTCTTGAGCCATGTGGACTAGCCATGACTTGCCAATATACATATTTAAGAAATCTTAAGCCCAGCCTGCCCCTGGGACCAGAAAAGAACGCCCTGCACGTGATGACGGAAACAGCAGTTGCTCAATTCACTCAATCTGGATGAAGCCCGCCTGTACACGAACTTCGCAGAGAATTGAGTATACAAGCCTCGAGAAATCTCAAGAAAAGCTTGCCTGAGTCAGTGAAGTCAAAGGACTGGAATACATTGGAATACACATCAGCAAACCCATTTGGACCATTGTCACTTGTGAAGATCCTGTCCAAAGCTGCGCAACATCTGCATACGTTTTGCCGCCCAAGCCTCGACCGATGCTAGTTCCCAGGAGGCCAATGCTCGTTCTGAAGAGGTTGAGGCCTCGGACCTCCTGGTGGAGCGCACCGATCTGCAGCAACGCCTGCGGAAGCATCAGGCACGATGCGGCAACGACGCGAAGACGGTGTGACAGTGTCCCTCCAAGATCTCCAAGAGAACTGAGTCTTGGAGAGATATGTGCGAAAGCTAAGAGAGGCTGGGTGATGGATGGCTTCTCAGAGCTGGTTCCTTTGGATGGTGTATGATTTTGTTATGATTTTGTTGTCGTTGTTATGATGTTGAGTGCAATAAATAGATTATAGAATGATTACACCAACTCTGTAAATTATATATCATTCAGGCCAGGCATTTGTGTTTGATGTTTTTGATTGAAGGCTCCACAGTCAGGGTCGGACTAGACTAGACCAAATGGTTTGACTTCTTGATGGGACACGAACCATCACGAACCCAATTTCCTGGCTGCACAGGAGATGATTCAGCTTCGCCAGCTTCTGCTGGAAGAGCGGATGCTGCTGGAGAAGCGCCACTCAGTGGAACCCCTGTTCACATCACCCATTGAGAAGATGACATGCCTATTTGATGGAGAGGGGAGAGTGGTCGAGACGCCAGTTACATTTCCCTTATACAAGCGGTTTCAAGGGACAGCGGCAGGCTCTTTGTATAGCCCTTCCCGTCGCACGCCACCAAGGCAAGATGAGTTCGGGCGAAATGTTACGCGAGATATCGGAGCTTGAAGAACAGGCTGAGTGGCAGATTTTCAATTACTTGTACGGGATAGCATGCCTCACAGTATGGGTGGATTCCATGCGCATTTAGCCAGGCATTTGTTTCGCAGAAACAAGAGCCAACCACTTTGGAAGGTGATTGAGTAACATGCAACAGGTTGCAAACACAGCTTCAGTGAGGCTGTAAGCTCCAGAGGCCAGTGCGTAGAGAACAGGATTCTGAACCTGTCATTCTGTAATCCAGACATGGGCCAATCATGGCCAATGTACGCTTCATTGTCTCATCCTGACGGAGGCAGACGATGTGGAGCGTAACGCGCAACGCTGCGTTGCGGATTTGCGAACATCTTTGGAGCGCTTGGCGCAGAGATGTGAGGATGCGCGGAAAGCGAAGGAGATCAAACGACGCTGTTGGCTGGTGCTTTTATGTCACCCGCTCAGTGTACTTGCCCAAGAGCTCAGCTGTATGATTCTTTGTGTTTGCCCCTGAGGAAAGATCGGTCGAGAGGGGGGAGATGATGACAATTAATGATGAATCAAGAACACTTCACCCCATTGCTCAAGGCATTTGATGCTCACATTGCAAGTAGATATAGATGGAAGGCGTTCGATATGTATCGAGCATTTTGTCCTCGTAACTCGTAGTCAAGTATGCCTTATGCCTGACAAAGTTTTGTTCCCGGGTTTGCTGGCAGCTTCTGGGTGCAGAGGACCAGGCGGAAGATTGGCTTGGTGCTGTTTGGGCTGCGCTGAACCAGCAGAGGACACACGATGTTTGACCAAGGTCCTGCAGTTAAGTATGTTCAATGACCAGAACTGCAAAGGTTACCCTACAGTCCTTGTGGTTGTGGGTTGATTATGTCACGATATTGCCAGCCGCAGTAGCATCAGAGGTCTGAGGTCTACGTACCGCAACTCGCACCCGCTCCTTGTCGCACAGTGGACCATGTTGTTTCTTGTCGCCGGTGCAGGCGGGAGCAGATGCTCTTGCACCGGCGGGTGAAGGAGGAGGACCAGTGGGCCAGCCGCTTGCAGGAGCGCACCGATACTTTGGACGCTTGGTTGAGAGCCCAGGGTTGCGTGTTTCCATGCGTGCCCTGGTGGACCAGGTCATGTATTAAAGATTCCTTCACACCATGGGGAGGGGCTACCAAGTTTGCCTATTGTCAATATTTATGTTTGACATTGGTCAGTGATTGGGTGGTTGGCACTGGGGCTTGAGTTTGAGCCGGCAGCCTGCATGTGCATATACAGCAAGGGGAACGGAGGAAGACACTTCCCAGATGTGAGGCAATGCCTTGAAACCAAGGTGGATGAACTCGGCGTCTTAGAGCGTGAAGCCCTCACACCGCGTGCAATCTCCAGCGCCGCAAGTGAGGTGCGACGAGATGGGTACTCTGAAGGAATACAGTGCAATGATTCAATGATGGCATGCGGGGCAAAGTTGTCACTTAGGGATTTTCCGTTTTTAGTGATGAAAGTGTTTATTGCCATCATAACAAGGCATATGAACCACATTCAGTCACTTGTGGCATCCCGTGGCTTGGCAATCGTGCCGCTCAAGACATTACAATTGCCTTCAACTTTCAATGCTCAAGACGTAACAAGCTTCACTGTATTCCATGCGAAGCAGAGCTGGTCGAAAACTCTTTGCCCTTTTTCGATGCTCGAACACCCTCCGCACTCGAGCAGGAGACCGTGCGGACCCTTGCGTTGCTGCAGCAACGCCGAAAGAACTTGCGGCGTGATTTGTCGGTGCAGCTGGCACTCTGCCGGCAAATGCAGGGCAAGGTGAAGGAAGCAGAAGGCCTGGAGTCTCTCAGGGAGCCGGGCTCACAGAGAATTCCTCAGGGCTTTGATATGTTGGGATCACGCTTTGAAACATGGCTTGTGCCATTGAATCCCAACCCCTGTTGTCCCCCTGTGAGGCTGCATGCCAACCACCAAATCACCCATGCATAGAATACGAGCTTGCTTTGATTAAATGGGTGTGATTCACATGTATTTGTCACATATAGGCACAGGCTGCCGGACTGCAGTCTGGTGGAGATGTCACAGTGAACTGATGGAAAAGATGTTCGAAAGTGTTGCTTTTGCCATTAGACGCTTTTAGCACTTTTGAGCCGTCGGTCAAGCAGGGTTTTCTATGTTTTTTGTCGGGGGGATGACCCACCAATGGCAATTTTTCTTGGAAGGGTCCACGACTCTCCCCAACAGATTTGAGTGAAGATATCACTGCTTCAAAATTAGGTAAAGCATTCAAAAGCACAAACACACACACACACACCCATATCTACAGTATATTTTTTTGGTAATATGTTCTTCTCGTAGAAGGGCAAGAGCATAACACGTTGGCATGCTGCACATTCCTGTGTTGGGTGTCCCTTATGCGTTTTTGCGCAGGCGAGCAAGCTTTGCTCCTGGAGCAGTTGAGGCCCTTGCAACCGATGCTGGCCTTACCAAAGACCTGAGATCGTCCCGAACAAACGAAGCCTGCCATGTCTCAAACTCAAGGGTCTCCAGCAAGACCGAAGGGATGAACCACATTAGGTTCGGGTGGGACATCACTGGCCTGTGCTCCACTCGGGTCATCCATGTTCGCTTTTTGGCCGTTTGGGGATTCCTTGAAGCTGACACGATCACTAGGCAACTCGTTGCCGGATTGCTCCCATTGGCAGCAATGTCGTATCATAGCGGGCTTGCAGTTGGAATATCCCAACATTATATACATGCACTTAGAATCAAATATAATCAAATAGAATATTCAAAAGCGCATTAGGGTAGGTGTGAAAAGTTTGTAGTTAGAATATGTTGTGCAGTTATCAGAACGTTCAACAAGCAGCCTTTTTCCCTCGCAATCCCGATGTGTTTGTATCCATGGCCATCTAGATGTCTAGAGCGCTGAAGAGCCAAACGTTACGGGTCGGGATATCAATGGTCCTTCATCCATGTCAAATCGGAATATCAATATTCAATGTGCGTCCCTGTATTCTATTTGCACATGTTTTCCCTAAATCTGACTCACCCCTTTGACATGCACATCGTTGAGTTCCGATTTAATGAATAGCATTCTATGTGCAAGGCCGCTATTCTAGAACATGTTCAGGTTTCATTTCTCGGGATGCTATTGTGATCCCTGGCTTTGGAAGGGATGGTCATCTTTGTGTCATTTTGTGACTGCCTTATCAATCACAAGGCGTAAATACGACGAGGTGAACAGATAGCATAGAAGCACCTGTTACACCACACGATCCAAAAAATACAGTGATGAATTACAATATATACAAAAAAAAGGAACACACAAACTCCTTTGATTCCTTCACCATCATGCGTGCCGCTTCTATTTTTGGAGATGATGGTGCCTCGACCCAACTCCAGAGCGCCATAACGATGTCGCATGATGCCACTCGTTCAGATAGCTTTGTTTGCATCCATCCCTTCTGAAACCTGGTGCTTGCACTTGTATATAGACGATGCTGGCTGACAAACATGGTGAGCATGTTTGTTTGCCATGTGCCAATCAGTCAAGCTGCCTGCAGGCTGTAGAAGATCTGCGGAAAAATTGTAAAACAAACAGAAACCATATTGTGTTTGCTCCAGTTGACAACTTCCCCGATGTTGTTTTAATGATGCTGTCGACATGCAGCACCATGCACATTTATTCCAATCCACGTTTGTCCATACGTTCAGCCCAGTGTGTCAACAGCAAAACTAAGCTATATGTTGTGGTAACAAAATCATGACAAACATGCATCCAGTCAGCCCTTTCCTGTTTGTGTTGCACGTGACTCGTTGCACGGGGTAGTAGCATGGCCCAAAGCATGCTGAGGTTTTGAAAGGAGCCGATATGAAGCCGGAGCAGGTGATGTTGCTCACGCAAGGGGTTTGGTGACCTAATTTGGAAGGGTCGCTGGGGATCAGCGGGACGTTCAGAATCAAACTGAGGGAATCAACGAGTTAGAAGCAAACTATATTATAGACCTTGCCTGCGCCATACTGAAATCCTAGGGGCAGACCACCAGGTCTCAGAAAGAAGTAAGTTCATTATTAAAAAAAAGGACGTCAGGTAGGGCCCCAGGAAATTACAGCAGAAATGGGGCTTTGAAAAATCCTGGTGCCCAAGGTATCAAGACACGTAGGCGCCAGGATTCCAAAAACACGTTAGACTACAGGATTTCACTAAAGCTGCAGGATTTCACAAGTTAGAGATACTGGAGAGGACGCTTTTCGTGGACAGTTTTTGTCAACCTTTTTGCTGTGGCTGTGTTTGTCGTCAATTCCGTTCATTGCAGCATTTGCTTACACTCTTTGCTCGGCTGATAGAAACACACGGCTGATGAGGGCACTGGAGCGACCAGCTAAGGTAGATACCCAGGATTTAATAAAGCATTTGATCAGCCCCGACTCCTTTCCCTTGGTTCCCAACCCTTTGGGGCACGTTGGTCCATAGGATTTCTCCAAAAACAACTCTTGAGAAAAAAACACCTAGGGCACCACTGAAAAACTAGAAAGTCACCTTGGTTCGGTAGGATTTTAATACGTAAAATGTTGGGGATCTACCTTAACTGTCGGTAGCAAGGGACTCTATATTAGATCTTTCTTTCTTTTCTTGTTTCATTAGCGATGGCCTCCAACCTAGAAGCTACTTGCTCCTAGTAGGCCAGGAGCCCCTAGTAGGGTCCTTGCTCCTAGTAGCGATGCCAGGAGCCCCTAATAGCGATGCTCCTAGTAGCGTTCTTGTTCCTAATAGCGATGGCCTCCAACCGTTCGAAGCATGTTGAAAGTCGAAAGACCTTCCGTTCGTCGACCGAGGTGCTGCCCCTGGGTGGTGCTCATCCGGTGATTCCCTCGAGTGAAACGATGAGTGAGCTGGAAGAGGTGAAACTTTTTGTTACTACGAGTAAGGCACTTGTTACTACTAGCGAGGCACTTGTTACTATTACGAAATGGACGCAAAATGGTCTGTGAGCTGTTAGCCTCTAGATGCTGCTAGCTATTGGTCAGCTCCGCAGTCCATTAAACCTGCCAGGCGTTGGCTGGTGGACATGCAACCTTCTACAACCCAGCATGCAACCCTTCGCGTCAAGAGATCAGAGCAATAATTCATTCTTCGCATCATGTTCACCACCTGACCCCTGTGGCACTGTGGGGCGAAGCCCGGCGACCGAAGCCGTTCAGGTCGTCGCCCGGCTCCTGAACTTCTGGGTCCGAAGCCGAGGGTCAGCACCGACGCAGTTCCACCCCCTGCTTTCTGAAGGAAATGAAGGTACAAGGAAATGAGTGCACTGAGTGCACTTTCTTTCAGAAAGATTCAGAAAGCACACTTGCAACTTGCAACTTGCAAGACAAGCACTTGAATTCTCTATGAGAGGCAGTGTTGAGGGACTAGCAATGTGCCAGAGAATGCTGGAACCTGGGGTGCCAGACCAGTTCACGATGCAATTGTGTCAACGGTTGCTCGCTACCCCGTCCTTCCCGTCCTTGGGATTTCTCACAACTGATTTAGACGATGTGTGTGTGTGTAACCCTTGGAATCATAGGGGTCCTTTTGGATTTGCTCAGCTTGCTTTCTCACTTTCCAGTTTTACCA
>CAXAMN010005914.1:297659-310901 GCA_963970005.1 Durusdinium trenchii
CCCCCCCTTCTCCCCCTTCCCTCTTTGCTTTCTGGGGTTTTCCTGAATGCAATACTCAGGATCACCCCTCTCTTTCTTGGGTGTGTCCCTGGACGATTGTTCGTAGCTGGGAACACCTTCCTTTCCTCTCCCTTTCTCTCCCTCTCTCTTTCTTTCCTTCTCTCTTTCCTCTCTTTCCTCTCTTCACCCTCTTCCCTGGGTGTCCCTGGATGCTTCGTCATAGCTGGGAGCCCTTCTTTTTGGTGTGTCCCTGGACGCATGTGTCGTCGCTGGGAGCACCTTTGTCTCCTTCTTTCTTTCCCTCTCTTTTCTTCCTCCCCCTGCCCCCTCTTTCCTCGCGCGCGGCGTGTTTACAAGCAAACTAGGCTTCTGCAACAGGTTTTTCTAATGAGGTTTGGTTTGTCATCGGTTTGTCCCCGTTCATTTGGTTCCCCTTTCATCGGCCCCCACAGACGGTTTTTTCCTCTTTTCTTTCATGTCTTTCTGTCTTCATGTCTTTTCATCCTCATCCTTTCTTTCTCTTGCGCGCACTTTCGTCCGGACCTTAGTTTGTACACATACACGCACGCGTACTATACTTACAGCGAGGTTCAGGTGGCCCAGGTTCGTTACAATGAGGTTTGGCTCATCGGTTGTCCCTCTTCACTTGGTTCCTTTTCATCGGCAACCACACACACCTTTGTCTGTCCTGTCCTTCTCATTTTCATCTGTCCCTTTTGCGTGCACATGAGCCTACCTCCTTTCCGGGCAGGATGGAGGTCACACATGCCTCCCTTCGGGGAGGCGTGTGTGTGTAACCCTTGGAATCATAGGGATCCTTTTGGATTTGCTCAGCTTGCTTTCTCACTTTCCAGTTTTACCACAGCAGGGGGCATGGCAGCTGTTTCCCAGGCCATGCCAACGAAGCTACGGGATTCAGCCGGAAGGGAATGTGGACGCACATTCCTGTACCTGCAGCGTGAACTATTTTCAAGCTGTTCCACTTCTGTGTTTTGCAGTAACCGTCTAATGCAGCGGTGATTCATGTCAGATTGTGAGCTTGACTTTTCTGCACGAACGTCGTCACCTTGTCGTCCGCTCGATCGATGTCTTCGTTTGGAGCTGCTGACCACCTGCAACCTTTGAGACCTCCACTAGATGGACCTCCACTTCCTTTTCGATTTCCTGACCTCCACTTCCTTTTCGATTTCCTTACCTGTACCCTTAGGAAATGGAACCCTAGGCCGGCGTGTGGCACCGCTATCAGGTCAGTACGCATATCCATGAGTGTGTGTGCGTGCTTATGTTTCTGAACACGGCACCCTCAGCATGTGCATTTTGAGCAAATTCTACTTATTTATATATACTGTACTAGTATCTCCTTATTGTTTTCATGTTAGGTTTGGTTGTTACTTGCTTGTGCAAAGAAGGCTTCATCATGCCTATTCTCTTTGCATTTGCTGTCCGTGTGACATAGTCACCAACTCCCCCCAACAAAACCAGACAGGTCCATGTCTCAGGATTTGCCCCTCAGACATTGACATGGTTTATTTTTCTTTGTTTGTTTTGCTAGCTCTGAGTTCTTGTTTGTAAGTTCCTCAATACCCATTCATGCAATTGATAGTGGAGTATTTGGCTCTGAGTGAGAAATATAGTTACTATCATTGCTTAAAACAATATGAACAGTAAACATGCTTTAACAAACATCGAGAGGAATTTTTTGATGTTCAACAATTTGTCAACAATAATCTCGGAATATCACCTACCCTGCAATAGGTTTGCCCAAGATGAAGTGGAACCCCTTAAACTCCCTAGCTATGTTCACTCTTTATATAAATAGTGTGTGAAGTTATCCCTTTCTTCTGTCATTGTGTTTGTTTTCTTCATTTTTACCCTATCTCCCACTCGCGTATATGTGCGGATGTTCGTTTGAACGTTTTTGCGCGTCTACTTTTCAAACACATCCCATACACCAATTAAGCTTCTTGTTGACACATATGTTTCCCCATATGCTTCAGCAACGCAACGTGTGTAACCATTCATTTGGTGACATCCACACATCAAACTCGGGAAACATGGTATGCGTTAGATTTGTGAAAAGGCATCAGTTAATATTTGCTTCCATCAAGTCTTTTTGTTTCGTATCCTAGAAGGGGCGCTACTAGTATTTAGGCATTTAGTTCTGAATATTTGGACTTATGAGTTTCCTTGAGTGCCTCATCGTTGACATTACGCATTTCTTCAGTCACCTGTTGAATTCATGTGATGCATTCACAAGTGTTTTGCAGTGAAGGGTTTGCCTTGAACAGTCTTGCCTTACAATGTTGTAGGTAATTGATGTGATGTGTTTAGTTTTTTTGTTTTTGGATCTCACTTTGATTTGTTTAATACATTGTGGCCATATTGTGCTGATGTAAGTTGATACAAAACCCATGGTAAGCCACTTGCATCAGGTTATACGTTTTTGTAATTTGTAGTAGCTTATCTATATGATATGTTCAAAGGATTGGTATTTAACCGATTCTTCCCTGTCAGCAATGTAGTTCTGACTGGCCGTTTAAGCCCACAGTTTCAGGAGAGGCAATGTGACTCAGATTGTTGGCCTGGTCATAGTTCATCATGTAGATGTGATTGTCCTTCACCAAGGCGACCAAAGTGTTTACCCTACGTTTGCTTCTCTCTCGCTCATATGTTATTTGAAAGTGTGTAACTTGACTGGGGTGTAAAAACAATGACAACTTGACAACTTTCATGTGATTTATGGATGCCCCGCTGTTGCTACAAACACTTCATCACTCACATTCAGTAGCTCCAGCACTTTCTCTCTTGTCAAATTAGCATTCGTTCTCCCTCATCAGTTCTGTGTCATCATATGTATCAACAAGTGATTTTATCCAGCTTTCATTTTTTGTATTTAATTTGATGCTCTTTGTGGCATCCTTCACTGTGATATTATCAATCTATGACTGTTTCAATGTATTTGTGAACGGTTGCTTGATTCCGGTGTCCCTCTCTTAGTATAATTTGATATTCTGAACCCTTGCGTGACTATAAATTGCATACATCATACATTGATACATCTCTATTTGTCAATCCCGATTGGACCAGTACAATCAGCAATGTCACGTTCCATCACTATTGTCCTAAACAAATGCTTGTCAAATACATTTCTTTCCTTTCTTTTAGTCCTTCTAAAATATTGTTGCCTCTAACATTTCCTGGAACACTCATGGATTTTGATCACATCACATGACACATGAGGTAGAAGCATATGAGAAACAAGAAACATGCACGATCACAGCCTCCCGCTCTCTCCTCTTCTTTTTTTTTGGGGGGGGGCGGGGTTTGAGGCAAACATGGGCCCATAGTCTCTCAATGTCTCACAGCAAACTACTTGTTCAGGTTCGCCACATAGCTTGGTTATGTTCGTGCGACTTGCCCGAACGTGAACCACTTGTTACCAAGCTCTGAATGTGAACAAGAACGTTTGATTTTTTTACACAAGCATAAGTCAATAGTTTCGATACCTTTGCGGTAATACTCTTACCGTTACCAATGTTTCCAAAGTGAGGGGATCCTGCCAAATGGTCTTGTCTTCCAGGCCCAGCTCCTTGCCGGCCCCGAGAAGGCGTGGCGTGGCCATCGTCGAGACAGTGCGGCATGGCAGTGTCTTACAATGATCAGGAAGGCCATGATTGTCCTTTTGCTTGAGGTGGTGAATAATGCGGTGTGGATGGCATGGCTCATGATATCTCATGACAGATGAATCGTGTTGGCTCATGTTGGCTCCGGCGAGATCTTCGCCATAACTTTGCAGAGTCTGCTGCCAGGCTTCTGTGCTGCCAGCAGATGACATCGCTCAGCTGGCGATGTTGCTCTCGATGGTTCGGGAGCCAGGGTCCAGTTCTCGATGAAATCCTCCCAATGGGCTGCTAATCCTGGTGGTTGTTGGGGGGTCATCAGTGTCAGGCATGATTACATAATATTACATATTGTATTTGATTGATGGATTGAAGAGTATTGGGTCGAAAGACATCCTTGCTCGGAGTGTTTTTTTCAAAAAGAATTTGTGGCATGTTGACTTGCTTCGAATCCTTTGCGCTTAGCATGCTTTCCACAGAGACCAGACCGAAGCTCCAGTGAAAAAGGTGTTGTCGCGTAGGCGCCGATGGATATGGTCAAACCGAAACACTACAGACTCAGACTCGCCCGGCACAAACAGGGGAGCCGATGCCCTATGCTGGCTTGACACAAATAGCCCAAAACAACGCTTCCTGTGTCGTGGACATGAGCGATAGCTCCCGGTCAAAGCCTTGGAAATGATCATAGTGTACCATAATAGACAGGGTAAGAACTGCTGACCATGCATATGTACAAGAGATGCGGACACTTTATGCACACACACATCTATTGGGTTTGTCCTATTACCTGTAACAGTCAGTAAGCAATTATCACTATTCTTGAACAAGGATGAACAAGGCCTTTACCAATCATCATCATCATCATAATAATCATCATCATCATCATCATCATCATCATCATCATCATCATCATCCAGTGTTACAGGTATTAGGATAGACCCAACACATTCATATTATATACTGTAATATACTGTATATATATATAGAGACACGTTTGTGAATTGTGAGGTTCTTATATATAAATCTTTGTGTGTGCCTGCCTGTGTGTGTGTGCTCTCGTATTTGTGCTACTGTTGCCAAGTACATTCAACGATCGTAGAATACATGTCCAGAGTCCAGACTATGCATATATATATATATGTCTACACCCAAAGGTGTGTAGATCACGTTTTGCGCTCACCGTTTCATTTGGGCTGAGGTGGCGCCGGACCAGGGGCTGATCTTTCATGTCATTGGCCTCAGGCTGCAGGAGGTGGAGCCCAGAAAGCGGAACCCGCGAGCGCGATTCGAAGGTTTGCATGAAGACCCGTATACGGGTTCCTGAGATGATTATATAGAAGCTTAGTAACTATTATTGCTAATGCTTCAGTTTTGGGTTTATAGTTTAAATATTCAAGACACCCAGCTAGTTGCGCCTTATCCCGAGGGCTTGAGGAGCGAACTCTTGGCCAGGCGGGCTCCAGCTTGACAGAAGCTGGCTTCGCCTCCATCGATGCAGCTTTCCCGGATGGCGTGTGGACACCTGGCAGTCTTCTCTTTCATTGAATTCGGATTCCAACGCTGGGCAGAAGTAGTTGGCACTACACGCCACTACACGGCCGACCGGTGCAGTGAGTTGGGCTTCCAAGGCCGGACCGAACTTTCCAGGGAAGGAGCAGTTGTTGAGCTCCATGAAGGAGTGCGCAGCGGACAGGGCATCGCGGGCAGAGTATCGTGCGCATGGAACAATTTTGGCTTCTACCTTTCCGGCGTCACGTTGGCACCCACTGACCACCTTTCGATAGAGTGTTGCGTGGAAACAGGAACTGAAGGTTATTATGGCAACTGTGTTTGTTTATTCTGCTAGATGAAGAGGAGTTTTGATGCTTTTTCATGCCATGTTCACCGTTTGATGCAGCTCACGTTGCTGCAAAAGTGCTGTCCTTTTCAACCCCTCGCATGTTGAATGTGATGAATCATTGCACGCCATGGGCCCCACACACACATATATAGTATACATATAATATAACTATATATATATGAATATATATATATATGCGTCGTAAATCATGTAAAATTGATTTATACAAAGTAACAAAAATGTGATGTTAAGTTATATGTTATATGTTTTAAGCGCCGACGGTTTGGCACACCTGGCCGGGGCACTCGTTTGGACAAAGCGGACAGGATTTGAAAGCCAAGCTGGCTGAGTCCTCCAAGAGCAAAGCCAAGCTGGTGCCTGGGTGGCTTCGTGGTTTGATGTTTTGGCTCCGCATTCAATCAATCTGATGCTGGGTGACCTACCTTTCGCATTGTTTGAAGTGACAGGTTCACGACATGTTCACACTGCTCAGCTCCATGTAAGCTGTTCCAGTCCTTTCATGTTTCTATAGCACCCGACATGCACTATCTCCCACAACGCGCGGATGAGCCAGGTGCCACGGAGGGATCGTTCCCGAAGCCGATCACGGTCGTGGCAGCCCTGGGCAAATGCATCATGTGGCAATGGGCATGGGTCTGAAATCCACCATATGCTATACATATATGATGTTGGCAAGGTATGGTGAGACTTTGTGCACCCATGGCCCATGGCCATGAAATGAGTCAAGATTTGGATACGGTCCATTTAAGATGTGGTGATGCAGGCTCAGAAATATGTGCCAAGATCAAGAGCCTTATTATATATCCAGAGAAAAATTCACCAGCAAGTGTCAGTAATCTTCACTTTATTGACTTGCATGGAGTTCATGGCATTAGAGATCCTTGGAGAACTTCAGGCTCGAGCTGGTGAAAGGAGCGGCATCAAATTTAGAAACAGTTCAATGGATGAAGTCGAGGATACCTTCGATGCCTTTCTGCCGATGCACTTGCCTAGGCCCTTGGATCGAGAGGATTTCACTCTGTCCATGCCCGTCACTGCCTTGAAGACCGAGCAACTCAAAGCCTGTGACGGCAGTGACAGCGTTGTTGGGACGATGTCTTGGCCAATGGCTGGAAGATCGTCCAGGTCCAACTCCAAGGAATCGTTGCAAAAGCGCCGGGATCAGTTTAGGAGAGACTCACGGCCCTTGGTCCTTGACAACTTGGGAGACACTGGGCGAAGAAAGAAGCAGCCTATTCATGCGGATTGCCTCGGAAACAATCGGCGACCCAAGAATTGGCGACATGGTAATTAGGCATTTCAATGCGTTGATAAGAGTCATTCTTGGAGTGTAGCAGCCACAAAAGTCACAACTGCCATAGCTCCGACAAAAAGCTTGTTCGGATTCCGAGTTTATTGTTCATTATGGTTTGTACCGCTTTGCCCTCAACATTGGCGACGTCGGTCGCTTCACAAATCCCCAAAAGAACGGAGCAAGGGGCTGAGATGGGCTGAGAAGAAGATGAATCATGATGAATATATTTTTTCTATGTGTTCTTCTTTGTTTGGAAACGCACACCGGCAGAGCAGAGGCAGCCCCAGCCAGTTTGCCATAGAAACTTGCCAAAAATTGTGGCTTACGAGGAAGACCGGCGAAGCTCAAAAGAAACATCTTCGACTACCTCCAGCTGTTTCTCGCAGCTCTTTCCCAACATCCCAGACCCAGAGAGCCGACGCCATTTGAGAGGGCTGAGCCTGCATCCAGCTGCAAATTCTGATTTGGCTGAGTCATATGCTTCAGATTTGGGGTAGATTTGACCCAGACCCATGTCTCGAGTAGCAAGCTAACAATTGTGCAGTCCAGCTTGCAACAGGTGAGAATGAGCATTAGGGTCTCCTTTGAACCTGTACAGCAGGACCAAAAATGTTCAACCTCCGTATTTCATCGCCATTTTTCGTGGAAGTTTGCTCCCGGCTTTGCCGGAGGGGATGATAATGACTCGCTTTGAATGCGACTGGTGTGTTGGCTGTGTTTCAGATTGCTCAATGTTTGCACTGCGTCCCCTCCGCCCTCAGCAGATACCACTCCTTCAGTGCTATGTCAGTGTTCCCGCGCGACTCACCCAGTAGTCCGCCGGATCACGGAACATATGGCCCAATCGAGGCAGTCCGAGAGGCTCGCACTTTCGGAAAAGCGCCAGATCACCATCCCCCAGGCCCCAAGGGGAAATGACCGCAATGTAAACTTCATCTCTCAAGCAACCATCGTTGGCCGAATGAAGTTGAGTTGTCTAATGTTGGATTGGACCGTTTTACGTATTATTTTTTTGTGGAGGGGGTACTATATTCGGCATGTGCTGAATGATGCCATTGCATCACCTTGCAGTGTTTTGTTCTATTCAAGTCGCTTGCGTGGTCTACACTGCTTTGCCATGGATTTGCCCCCACATTTGCCTCCCGAGAAGGTTTGTCGAGAACACCTGGTGAGCAAGTCCATGGGTGAACTACCCAGCTTGGAGCTTGAGGCTTTGGTGGACGTCAATGAGTTCGTCACGGCGACCATCCGTGAATTGCCTTCGTTGTCTTTTGATCTTGATGATGACGATTTTGCTACCGGGACATGGTCAGTGGGCGATGTGGCTTAGTTTTCTGAATCGAATCGGTGATGTACTTTTTCAACTTTTTTTCCCACATGAACTTAGTTCGAGTGGAGTCCCTTATTGTTTTATTGGAGTCTGGAAGATCCAAACAAGGTGGCCGTGAGATCCAAGAAGGGATACAAGGGATCATTGCAGAGGCGGCGCCGCCTCTTCCGGCGCGACAGTGACCCCCTTGCACTTGAGAAACTGCAGGACAGAAGGGTCTGTCAGAGAAGATGGTGAAGGGTCGGGTTGCCAATAATCTTTTGAAGAGGAAAACATGAGGTGGTCGTTGTGTGTGGTGTTTCAGACATTAAACACGTGTTAACCATACAATTGAAAAGACCTGCTGCCTGGGCCGGGCCAACGGCTACTGCAACTTTCCTCCCATGTAGTGTTCGGTGACTTGGAAGGTGATACCAGGGTGCAGTGCTTTGGCTGCTGTTGCTGATCATGGGCACTTGGACATAGTTTAGCCAAGTTTTAAGGGATGATAGTAATGTAATGTCGACTCTTGATTAATCACCCCCCCCTCAACAATTGGAGACCCTAGAATAATATGATAGAAAACCAATCAATTGATGAATACATAATAAATAATCCTTACTCAGCTACCTCTGGAGCTACTCAAAATCATTAAACCAGAGAGTAAAAAAGCAATTTGAAACATATATCACCAAAAATGTTACTCCCCCCAAAACATACATTATTCTGGGGGCAATCTATTAATCAGAGGTCCACATTAGACTTGATTAATAAATTCACCCACTTGGATGCACTCACTTGCGGTCCAATGCACTCGCGCCCACTCCGTCCCTTGCCACGTTTTGGGGCGGGTGTGGGTGGGTCAGTGGTATATTAATCAAGAGTCAGACAGGTTGGCTGATCATTATGGGGAGCGGACAGGTTGATCACCCAGCTGACTCACCGCATCCAGGAGAGTCTGAAGGAGCCAGTCAAGGAGGGCCAGGCACCGAAGCCCGGCTCCTTTGACCTCCTCTTTTCCAACCACCCGGATCCTGAGAGTCGTCGCCATTCCATCATTCCTGACCGACCAGTTCAGAACGGTGTCCGCGGCGTCCGGTCATTTCCAGTTAACGACCGGTGGTTGGCTGGTGGCGAGGTGCATGCGACCTGAATGGAGAGAGCTGCTCTCAAGCAACAACTTGTAGCGGCCATTTGCCTTGACCCCTTTTTTTTCTGCTATGGACAGGTGCCGTGACCCTTTGGCGTCACACTAGCAGATGGAACGCCGTTGTGCAGGACAGTTTTTCCCGGCGTGTCCCACATTTCCGCAGCATGTCGGGTGCATTTGAAGCTCGACTTGCCCTCAGCCGCGATCGTAACCGCAGAAGCGATGCTCATGCTCATGTCTAAGATGTGGGCACATGAGATGTACACTTTCCTGACGGGCCTTGGGACGAGCTCATTCGGTGCTAAATTGCATGCCAAGATCTTCCCAATTGCCTACAGCTGGGTCCCAGGTGATGGTTGCCACATGTTGCCACTACTATGCAGATACTTTGTTGCTGGCAGGCGTGCCACTAAAGAACCAAAGGTTTTGCAGCGGGTTCACATATACACTTGCACTCACTCTTTTGAGACACTTTCAGAGAGACTACTCGTATCGGTCCTGGCTGTTGACCCAGCACAAAACAGTGCTGTGGTCTAGCTCAAAGACTGTGATTCCCTGCAGTAAGCAGGCAACCCTGTCTTGCACATGGCTGAGTTTTGCACGATGAGACTTGAGCCATTGGACCTTGTCCAATCTGTGCCAGAAGGAGGAAAACCAAAGCAAACACATGCACAACATTTCTGCTTTCTCCAACTCAAGCTTCTGCCGGCAAATCAGAGAAGTCATGAAACATATTGTGGGTGACCAGCATTTTTTTGATTGAAGCCGTTTGTGTGCTTTACAAGGACCTAGATGCCAGGCAGCCATGGAAATGCCACCACATTCGCTTTCCGAGGATGTCGAACAAGCAAATCGCATGAACTTGTCGATGGATGAACTGCCAAGCATTGCCGGAGAGGGCTTGATGAAATGGAACGAGTCAAATGAGTTGGTGAGTGTCGCCGTTCGTGAATTCCCTCCTTCACGTCTCGAACGGGAAGACAGTGATATTGCTACTGCGACATGGCCAGTCTGTGCCGTGACTTGGTTGCCCAATCCCAATTTGTTTGATGGTTTCTTCGTTCGGTGCAAGTGCCTTTGGCTACCGGGTAGACTGTTCAGCTGCTTGAAGTAAAAAGAAGATGCGTCTTCGGTTGTTAGTTTTGACACCGACTGTTTTTCATTTTTGTTTTGAGCATTTGTCCTTCAGGTGGAGGTGAGGCCCAAGAAGGGATTTGGATCATTGCAGAACCGCCGCGGTCGATTCCGGCACAACAGTGACCCCCTGGTGCTCGTGGCGTTGCCCAAGAATCAGGACACCTGAGTGGAACATTCCGACGGAAGGATGGAGCCTCAAACCACATGAAACCATTGGTTTGTAAAGGATTCCTGTTTGTTCAGGATCTTCATGTTCAGAGAAGGATGCTAAAGGTCCTGACGTGGTGTATGGGCTATACATATAATCTTACATAGATTCCGGCAGCCGGATTGCCAAATCAGCCATCAACACAGAACAGAAGAACCTTTAGCTGGATTTCTATAAGGACGCCAATTGATACGAACCGGCCCCAACATTGTGCAGGAGATGGCGGGTGCGGAAAGGGCAAGCCGCTTGTTTGACCTCATTTTGTCGGAGCTCCCCGATCCAGAGAGTAAGCGCCACACCTGCGTCTAACCGACATGACGAAGCTTCTTCCTGGACAGCGATGGAGACGCATCCCCAGTGGTTGAAAAACCGTTGTACAGCACATGATCACATGTTTTCCCAGTGTTCCCACCCCTTCCCAGCCATTCCCAGCATGCCGGGTGCATTTGAAGCGGTCCAAGTTCAAGGCGTCAATACTCGTCAATTGCCATGGACCATCTATTGGATTCAGGCAGGGCGTGCACTTGAGACAGGAACCTGCTCATCCCGTGCTAGAGCTAGAGTTTCCAGCTGAGCTGAGGGGTTGCTAATGTATTATTGCACTACTGCTCGGCTTTTGTTTCCAGCTGCATCCTTTGTTGGCATGATGATCGTCCAGTGGCTAATGATGTACCTGACATCATCGCTTTGCAAGTGGATTGATGGGACATCAAACAAGGAAGCGGCGACAGTTCCAGCCTGGGAAAACAGGCGGCATGTACTGCAAAGACTGCGGAACGGTTTGGCATGTTCTTGAGACAGCTGTCAGAACCCCGCAGGAACCGTCAAAACAGATGGGACTTTGAAGCGTTCTCCGCTGCATCCAGAGGTTGGTTCTGACGCGATTTCTTCCGTTTAAGCTTGGGTGCATCACTCTCGGCCGTGCCGTTGGGACAGAACAATTCCTAGACGGATGGGCCCTTTAGAACCTCCCACGTCGTTCATCTTCTTTTGTCGACCGATCCCAAACACAGTGAGCACTGGCGGTTTCTCTCGAAGAGCCCTAAGAAGACCCGCACAGGGCTCAGGTCCAGGTCCAAAGAAGCAAACTTTCTTCACTTGCACTTGTGTTGGTCTTTAGGCAGCAGCACTATCAGCACGAGTAAGGGCTGCTTCCACTACTCTTCCACACTTCACCAGCACGAAGGACATCAACATTCGGTGTTGCAAGATGTTGCAAAAAACCAAGCAGTGTGCACAGGTTTCAGGTGGTACTTCTTGAAACACCTTGTCATCCACCTCTTGTTGCCAGTCCGATTGGGACATCAGCTGAGGCGACGGAAAAAGACGTGAGCCACACACCGCCCGTGAGTCAGCAGACGACACTCATCAGACAGCAGACCTGTGGGTTTACAATGGTTTACATGCATACCAATATGTGAGACACTTGCACAGATGAAGTTGACAGTCGAAACCAATATGATTTGAAGGTTTCGCCGTTTGGAGTCTCACTGGAACAGCATGTGCCTGCGGTCTCCCAAATTGGAACAGTGTTTCGCACAGATTTCAGCACAGGGACATGTTGGGTGGAAGCTTTTGTGCCATCGGTGCATTGATTGCGGATTTCGGGGCCCAGCGCTTGAAAAAATGTTGGGCTGGGTGAGTGATCGAGCTGCGGTTCCAGGCATGAAGATGTCAAAGTCCTTTGCACACCTGACCTAATCCTCAAGATTCTTTCAGCGCTTAAGTTTGGTAATTATTCTCTCAGCACATCTCAGCATCCTTTGTTGTTGTCAAGGCTTGTCCGTCAAATATATAAGAGCCTCAACACCTGGGACTTTTACATTCTATTTTTTCCTTTCTGACATGCAGTGCAGCATGGCCCTCCCTGTTTTCAGGACATGTCCCAAGCTGGCTCTAACTTCACCACTGCCTCCCCTGCTGAGATTTGCTGATACAGAATCTTAAATGCATGCATACAGCCAGAGTTTCAGAAACAAGCCATTTGCTTACAAGATGCTGAGCTGGTTCGGCTCTTGTGGAAATCACTTGTTTGGGATCCTGTCGGAGCTAAAGGGTCGTGAAAAGTCGTGAAAGCCTTTTTCAATGCTCTCAAATGAAGGCCGGCAATGCATACTGTAGCGCTCTAGATGGCTTGACTCTTGTGACTAGCTGATATTGAGCCTTGCCGCTGTAGCTTTTTCAGCACCAGCTTTTGCAAAGGCAAAGCTTTTCCTGCAACTCTTGAGAGATAGTTGCCATGGCCCGCTCTATGAGCTTTCTCCCTGTGGTGCTGCTGGCGCTGGGCGCCTGGATGTTGAGCTCCTTGATGCCGAGCCAAAGCGGCTTTGTGAACTCGGCCACCCCCAGGGCTGGCAGCAAGATGGCCATGCGGGGCTTCAAGGACGACTTCTATGCCTGGAAGGACACCTTGAGCAAGGATGATCAGGCGCTTTTGCTCAAACAGGCGCAGAATGAGTCTTGGCACACAAAAACACAGCAAAGAACTCATAAACATCTATGCTGACGCATGAGTCAGTGAGTTGTTTTATTTTTTAAGTCCTAGAGTCTTCAACCATCATTCCAGCCTTCGCATGCCGGCTGGAGCTCATTGACTTGTCATACGGTTTTACCAAGGAGTTCAACAAGAAGTTCCGTGCCACCGACGACTTCAAGACAAGCAT
>CAXAMN010005925.1:3002-18521 GCA_963970005.1 Durusdinium trenchii
AGTTGCGCTTACCATTTGCAAGCCCCAGTGGCTTTTGCCTATAGCAAACACAAAGAGCTGTTACACTATAGAGTTTGCCTTTGCATGTCCAAGTGGCTTGTCAGCTCTCATTTATATAGAAACTTTCTTTAAATAGAAGCTTGCCCAAGTGTTTTTTTATATAGATTTGTTGATCAAAGCTTTACACATGTTCAGCACAGCAGAACAAGATCACACAACCGTTTGAATTCAGACTCTATTTTAATGTTCTTGGCCCTGTGCCTTCATGGCTGAAGTGCTCAGAAGGTCAATTCCCTCTTGCAGTAAATCAGCTTTAGAAGCAATCCTCAAGCACATTGCAAAGGATGGACTGTGCATTGGCAACCGTAAACAAATGAGGGAAGCAGCTGAGAAGCACCTGCAATCATGTTCATCTTATGGCCCTTTGATTGCCCACAAAGAGTTCACCAAGACTGATGGAACAGTTGCTGTACTGCCCATGGTGAATTTTTACTCTTTGTTGAGTGCTGCCTGCAAAGCCAATGGAAGCTTCTACCATTGCATCAAAGCAGCTCTCACTTCTTTGGGTAGTGATATTGGCAAGGAATGGAATTTGATTTTGTATAGTGCTGAATGTTTGCCAGCAAATGCACTTGGCAAGTCCAACAAAAAGGTTTGGGTAGTGTATTGCAGCTTTAAAGAGCCTGGCAGGGTAGCGCTCAGTCACACACAGCATTGGCTTGTGTTGGCAATAGTGAGAAGCTCTATAGGCTCAACATTGGAAGGGCACATGGGACAAATCATGAGAGCAATCATGGAAAGCATCTTTTGCAGTGCAGTGGCATCACCAATGGTTGGAGTGCTGCTGCATGGTTTGCACAATGAGCAAATGAGGATTCACTTTCAGATGGGCTTCTTTGTGCAGGATGGTGCAAGCCAAAAAATCACTTTTGGCCTGAAGGGTGACAGTGGCAGCAATTATTGCTTGAAGTGCTGTGACCAAATTGTTTTCCTTGGTGGAGAAGAGCAAGACCCTGAAAAAGCAGTGCAGAGAACTATTTCCAAAAAGGACATGTTTCTGGCAACTGATGAAGAAGCTCTGGGCAGCTTTGACCGCCTTGCTGCCAAGAAGGGTATTGTCACCCCTCAAGAATTTCAGCAATGGGAACAATGCACTGGGTGGACTTATTCCAGTGAAGGTATATTATCTTCACCAGAGTTGAGACCATGGTTGAAACCTTGCACTCAGTTTGTCCATGACCTTATGCATGGCATGGCATCAAATGGATGCCTCAACATTGGGATGTACCTTGTCTTGGAGCATTTACACACTGAAGGCATTCAATACTGGGCTGCCATGCAAAACTATTGTGCCTTGTGGTCTTTGCCTGCTGC
This sequence comes from Durusdinium trenchii, assembly GCA_963970005.1. NCBI lineage: Eukaryota > Dinophyceae > Suessiales > Symbiodiniaceae > Durusdinium > Durusdinium trenchii. Next base: position 4,377 of record CAXAMN010005925.1, read on the forward strand.
TGTACAAAAAAGGTGTGTTCTTTGTCTTCTTTGTTCACACCTACAAAAGTGGACTCTCACAGGAAAGCTGGCAAGCTAAAGATCAGTGCAAGTGAAGTGCTCACTTTGTACCCTTTTATGCAATATAATGTTCAAAAGATTATACTTCAAGGTGGTGAATCTCCACAAGCAACTGCTTTCTTGCATCTCTGTCATATGATGGACTTGCTAGTGGCCATACCAATGGGATGTGTCAAGGGCTCACATTTTGGACAAAGCAGCTGAAGACATATTGAAATTTTTCAATCTTGCTGAGTGGAGTGAGCATTGTATCAAAAAGTTTCAATGGCTGTTGCACTATGGTGATGAGCTGTCGCAACATGGAATACTATTGCCATGTTGAACAATGGAAAGAAAACACAAAGACATTACAGCTATTGCTACCAGAATTCAAAACCTGAAGGGTTTTGAAATGAGTGTGTTGCTGGAAGTGCTTTCCCAGCAAGTGCACAACATGACACAGCAGCCCAAAGCAGAGGCTGCGTTGGAAACCAAATCAATGGCCAGCAAGAAACTGATCTCCTGGTTGCAGACCCATCTGGGGCTTTTCAGCAATGAAATATACTCTTGCCACAATATGTTGCTGAAAGGGGGTGGCTCAGCGGCCACCAATGATGTTGTGCTGCTTACCAGTACCACTGGCAGATGGGATGCAGGCAAAGTGCTTCTGCATTTTGGTATTGGTAATGAAGCTTGGTCTTTATTGAGAACTTTGGAGCTAGTGGAATATTTTCCCAAAGATAGAGCAGCTCTGTGGAATGAGACCAGCAATTGGGTGCCTGTGCCAGCTTCTGAAATCTTGACAACTGTCACCCACACCCCCTACAAAGGTGGAGTGTTGACCTTGGTTCCTTTGCACCTGAGGTGAAAAACGCTTCAGCTGCAGCGTTGCTGATTCTCACCTGCTGCAGGCCTTCAATGCCTAGACTGAGCATTGCAAGCCTCCCATGGCTACAGTTTTTTGGCAAACCTTGCTAGAAGTTTTTTAAAAGCTGAAAAACAAAAAAACTTGCCAGAGTAAACTTCTTCGCATTTTGCAACAAAATTTTTCACAGAATTTCTTTGTGAGTTTGATGAAAATTCTTGCCAAATTAGTTTTGATGTCCTGCCAAATTGGTTTTATTGTCTTGGAAGTAGTGATTTTTGTAATTATGTTAGATACACTCTAAGCGACTAGCCTACACTTAGTAAAAGTTAGCTAAACTATGTTAAACATGTTAAACCACTAGTAATCACCCAGCCCATCCAAGCATGTTTGCTTCTATAGAGTCTGGGCAGACCGTGTGGCGACGCGACGTTCGTGATATCGCAGTGCCACTGGGGAGCGCGAAACAGGCTGGCGTAAACGCGGCGTGTTGCTGGTGAGCGGGATGATTTGTGGTATCAAGAGTGTCCCAAAAGAGTGCCCGCCAGAGCTTCCTACAAGAGTGACCCACAAGAGTGTCCTACAAGAGTGTCCCACAAGAGTGTCCTATAAGAGTGTCCTACAAGAGTGTCCCACAAGAGTTTCCTATAAGAGTGTCAAACAAGAGTGTCCCACAAGAGTGTCCCTTAAGAGTGTCCTACAAGAGTGTACAAGAGTGTCCCACAAGAGTGTCCCACAAGAGTGTCCCATAAGAGTGTCCCGCAAGAGTGTCCTCCAAGAGTGTCCTACAAGAGTGTCCCACAAGAGTTTCCGACAAGAGTGTCCCACAAAAGAGTTTCCTACAAGAGTGTCCCACAAGAGTGTCCTACAAGAGTGCCCCGTAAGAGTATCCCACAAGAGTCCTGTAAGAGTGTTGCGCAAGAGTTTCCTACAAGAGTGACCCACAAGAGTGTCCTACAAGAGTGTCCTACAAGAGTGTCCCACAAGAGTGTCCTACAAGAGTGTCCCACAAGAGTTTCCTATAAGAGTGTCCCACAAGAGTGTCCTACAAGAGTGTCCTGCAAGAGTGTCCCACAAGCGTGTCCCACAAGAGTTTCCTGTAAGAGTGACCCACAAGAGTGTCCTACAAGAGTGTCTCACAAGAGTGTCCCACAAGAATGCCCGGCAAGAGTGTCCCATAAGAGTGACCCACAAGAGTGTCCTATAAGAGTGTCCCACAAGGAGTGTCCTACAAGAGTGTCGTGTAAGAGTGACCCACAAGAGTGTCCTACAAGAGTGTCTCACAAGAGAGTGTCCCAGAAGAGTGACCCACAAGAGTGTCCAAGAGCGCCCCGTAAGAGTGACCCACCAGAGTGTCCTACAAGAGTGTCCCACAAGAGTGTCCTACAAGAGTGTCCCGCAAGAGTGTCCTCCAAGAGTGTCCCACAAGAGTGTCCTGTAAGAGTGTTCCACAAGAGTGTCCTACAAGAGTGACCCACAAGAGTTTCCTACAAGAGTGTCCCACAAGAGTGTCCCAGAAGAGTGTCCCACAAGAGTGCGCTACAAGAGTGTCATTTGGACTTATGTAGCTTTTTGAACGTGTTTGCATTCGGGTTCGTGGGCTTCATCTTGTTCTTTGCAGTGATATGTTTCGCATTCGTGAGTGTTGCCATGTGCTCTCGTGCCCGACAGCTCATGTATGTGCGTGCGCTGGCGTGGTTACGCCCATCTATTGTGTTTTTTGTCAACCGACCCTCTATCGTGTTTTTTGTTAACCGGCCACCTCTTCCCTCTACCGCGCGGTTTTTCCCTCGACTTTCTCTTCCCCTGTGATCGTGGGCGCTCTACCTCGGACCTTGTCCTTCTCGAACTTTACGCTGTTTGAGGTCTCTTGCCATGATAATGAGCACACCCTGTTTTGAAACCTCAGCCCCAGCTCTTGGCCCCACTCCGCATTCGACCCACTGCAGGTTTTGTCATCTCACCATGTCCGGCAGCTCCACAAGTTGAAGCTTCTAGTTCACCTTCGCAGGACGTTGCCTCATTCCTTCAATAGTGGCATATGATGCATGTGTCTATGGGGTTGGACACTGCGTTCACTCAAGAACTAAAGAGATGAGGCCTGAACGGTTTTAAGCAACAATCAACTGCACAGATGCTGTTCCTAAAGCGTTGCAACATTGAGTTTCTGCGTGCTGGCTGGCAAGTTGCAATAAACAAATGCACAGGTACCTGGAGGTTGCATTTTGTTTTGAGGACATGCAGAGGCCTTTGGTTGCGCGGTCTTCCAAGACCATTTCTGGTTATCAAGCTCCGCACCCACCAGTGCCTGCGAAGAATTGGCCAGACACCACCATGGTTGCGCGTTGATGAAACTTGATTAGACATCACGGAATTTCCGAAAATCCAAGGCCAGAACTGCGCAATGCCAGAGCTGGTTGGGGGACAGCTTGAATGTTTCAGCTGCTCCTGGGAGCGTTTGCCTCAGCCGGCGTTGTAGAAGTATTTGATCCAAGTGAATAAGCGCGATTGATTGCTTTGCGGGCTGCCAAGGAACCACAGACCCTGCGAAAGATGTGAAGGCGTTTCCAGCTACAGTACATTGCCGAATCTTGCAGACGTATTGATTCACATCAATGACATGTCTTTCAGAGTTACGGTGAGCTTTGCTATCCTTTTCATGCCCACCTGAAAAAATGCCGATTCTGGTGTGCTTTGACAACCGTGAGGCCTCCATGACCAGCGACGAGGTCCTTCAAGCCATAAAAGCTCAATGGCAGGAAGTCTTATGTGGACATGCTCTTATGACACGTCACGGCTATGTGAGGCTTTGCAGCACAATTCTGTTTGCATCTGCTTGCAAAACACGGAAGCCGGAGTGCACCCTGTTGGTTACTTGTATAATGGTGGCTCCGCCCACACCAGCGTCATGTGGCTGATCATATAGGTGGAGCATTCTAATGCTTGTGCGCCCAGGAAACGGGAGCATGCAAAGGAGCTGTCTATTTTTGGCAGGGGTTTGGATGCTTTGGAGAAAGTAGAAACATGGCTGCTATACTGCACATCTCAGGACAAGTTTGCGCCCGTCCTGCCGTTCAAAAACATCAACAATAGCTACAGTATAAATTGTACTCATTGTAAGTTACTAACAATACCAGCGCTTCGGTTTGAGCGAAAGGAGAGTTTGCAACAGACATGACACCATTCAGTATGGATTTCCCTGAGCAGAGACGAAGACAAAATTCGCAAATTCAACAACAAGTGTCCAAGCTTAAAGACTTTGCACTGTTGCAGGCGGAATTAGCCGAAATGTGTAAACCATGGGCCAACTTCAGAGAGGCATATTCTACTTCGAGTTTCGAGATACTGTGTGCTGGCAGATAGCGGCGATTCCACACACCAGAGGCTGACACACTGCCGGCGTTATATAGCTCGGTGCTTTTATTCAATGGATTCCAGTCCAGGGGCAGCAAACAAAGGTATGGCAGTTAGTGATGCAAGAACGAGCCGGTCCATGCTGGAGGCCTTTCTTCTCTCTCGGTCCAAGAAGCTTCATGAAGCACGCAGTTTCTGGGTGTGAATGAGTTGATGGAAGTCACATCGGCCGGCCCTATCCGAACCCTCCATTTCGTCTAGGACCTCCACAGGCAATTGCATCCACATAGGGAATGCCCAGTGGAATTATTTTGGGGGTGGGGTCAGTGTTGAAATATTTTCAAAATAATTAGTATATATAAATTATTTGGCTAGCCTGTATGCAGGTGGTCAACATAATATTTATTGCTCATATGTAAGCCTTGAGCACTGTACATAAAGCAAAATCAGTAAATATTATTTTGAGAAATGGGCTCTAAATAATTTTGCTGTAAGCATGTCAGTGGCTCAGTGTATGTTGAAGGTTTAGGAGTATTTTAGTGATTCTGTCAGAGGTGGACAGGAGGGTAATCCACATCCAAAATAAATTTCACTTGGAATTTGCTGCCATGTATTTCAGAGTGAGGCAAAAGCAGGAATCTTGATTCAATGCGATAGTGTTATAAAATACTTTCATTGGAAAGAACCTGTTTTCAAAATTTAAAAAGGAAAAAATAAAAAAAAGTCAATCCCAAAAGTCAAAGCCAAAAAAAGTCAAATCCAGAAAAACCAGAGTCAAAAAAGAAAGTTAAATTGCCCAGATCCGATCTTTTTTGACGTTTTTTCGACCTTTTTTTGGTACGTTTTTTCGACTTTTTTTGACTTTTTTGGTACTTTTTTTGACTTTTTCGAGCTGTGGTGTACGGTTGACTTTTTTTGGATTTTTTTCGGTGTTTTTTTGACTTTTCTTGACTCCAGTAATCCGGCAAGGCGAGGAGCCACAGTTTTGACTTTTTTTGACGTTTTTTTGACTTTTTCGAGCTGTGGTCTATGTTGACTTTTTTTTGACTGTCTTTCGATTTTTTCTTTTCAATTTGATTTTTTTGACTTTGACTTTTCCTGTTGACTTTTTTTCCCTTTTTTGACTTTTTTTTAAAATCAAGGATTCTGGCATTACCAAATGAAAGCATTTTATAACGATAGTGAAATATATTGAGCATCACATAGAACATCATCAAATTCTACAGAACGTCAGCGGATGCGGTGATCCACAACGTTTGCTTTCGTTGTCAGACTTTTCCGGTGTGAAGTCATACAAGCCGGCTCGCTTCAATATGTCGCCCAAAGTCTATGTTCAACTTGTTCGGCTCCAACTCAGCATCCTCGGCTTCACTCAAATCTTCCTCAGATTTGGTGGTATCCTTCTCCTCATGGCCTTTGAACTCAGGGTCATTCTGAAATTTGTCCAGCTCCTCCTGGATGATCTGACATTTGGCAGCAGACTGAATGACTCCGATTATCTCTTCCTTCTCGTCAGGCGCCTCCGGGGCAGCTGGGATGCTTCCAGCCTTCTTGTTTGAATCCGCAATCTGCTCCTCGCCTTCGTCGTCAGAAAACTCTTCGCCCATGTCAGTGCTGATGTCCGCGATGATGAGATCACAGCCCACGCTGCTCCACCATTCCCGCAAACCAGCCTTGATGTCCGATGCCTTCTGGTTCACCCTGGAAAGGCTGACCAGGCAGCACCTCGATAAGACACGTTCTTTGTTTTTGACAGCCAAATGAAAACCCTACATCACGCATCATCATCCTACATCCCTGCAAAAAAAACACAGCGTTTGCAATTTCAGGCAAAGCCACACTTCATCCAAAACTTTGGACGCCAAAGGAACCAGGGCAACATCACCTTGAAATTGACGTTCAGACACCCTGTCAGGGCATGTCAGTGCAAAAGGTCTAAAAACATCTAAAACATATATATATATTATATATGATATATGTCAACAATTATGTGACAGGTGGGTGACCCACTCCCCACCCTTCAAAACAAAAAAATATGGTCTAAGTCTAAGATAGGTCATGATAGGCCAGGCCCCAAATTGCTTTGAGGCATAAACTTATTTGACACCTGGTTGAGGCCTAACTACCAGCTATATAGATAAAATAACAATGAAAACGGGGCTTTTGATCTACCATGATCTACTCCACACTTGCAGTTACAGTATTATATACCTGTTAAAATATATGCTGGATTCACCCACACTCACTTGCGAACGGTCCGACGGTCCGCCCCTCAAAGCCCTTCCACGTAGGTGGGGTGCTAGAGGGTAAACAGGAATGAACACATGCGATGTGAATTGTGAACGCGCACAACTATACACAGAAATTGTGTGAAAACACGACTCTAACTATTGCAAATTATGAATTAGCCAATTAGCCACGAACGCTCAGTCGTTGATGACGATGTCTGCTATAGAATGTTTGTTCCTCAAGCATTTTTTAATACGCTGGTACAAGCCATTGCGATTTTGGAATGGTATTTCAGCACACTCTGGAACCAGAGGCATGGGATGTGGAATCGGCGAGAGTTCCAAGTGTACATGGTGCGGATACGATTGAGTTGGTTGGGACGAATAGTTCTTGATTATCTCAATTACTGCCACAGGATCTGGAAGCACAGGGCGGGATGAAATCCCACCCACAAGACTCTTATGATATCCCATTCTCACGAGTGAAGAGGCGCCGATTTTCTTATACTTTGGGAACAGAGGCTGTTGCAGTGTATTCTCCAAATATCGGACAACTGCACGAAGTGTGTTGGCTTGATGCCAGAGGCTTCGACTTTCTGGTTTCTGAATTTGTGACTCCTCTGACAAAAAAGGGTATGGTTTCGGAAGTTTTTCCTCTTTGTGATATATCCAAACCGGCAAGGCAAAACCTGTATCTAGTTGAAATGCTATAGCAAGTTCATACCAGGAAATACCCCAGTCGTTGGGTAGGCGATTCTGGTCTGGATGGTGCCATTTAAGCTTTTTCGTAAAACTCCAAACCCGAACGGCAGTATGTGCCCCAGCCGGGCAGGCTTGTGCAATGATCGTTTCTGAAGGTTTCAGCCTGAAGACCTTTTTCAGGCTTGTGCAAAAGCGGCTTCCAACCGTCTCAGTTGGGTTTGTTTCAAGTGTCCGTTTTGGTACACCTTTCGTTTTGTGCGTGTCATCCTTTGCGGACGTGCACTCCTCCTTGGTCTCTGCCCCTTTTGGCAGTAGACCAACCTCCAAAAAGCGAGCTCTAGGCTCAAGCCGCCTCAGGATCCGCAGACTTTGCACTGTCGGATCTCAGTCATCGGTCCCGTGACCGCATTGCACCGAGCATCGGTGTGGAAGTTGCCGAGCTGGTCCTCATAGATGAAGTTCGTCTCTCGAAGACTTCTCTGGCCTCTGGTGGCCCTTTGACAGGCTCCACACACCGGCTGTTCATGAACTCGGTTGGCCTTGCTCAATCCCCTGCAGCTCCGCTGTCTATGGAAGCACTTGCTGGACTCCGCGAACCAGATCTTCCACGTTGGCTCATTGGGGAATCGCCTCCTCCTCCCAGTCAGGGTGATCTGCAGATGATGCCCTCCAGGTAGGTCAGCTTGATTCGGCGGTTCCTCCTGTGGCTCATTCAGCGCGGGATCCGGTCTCCCTTGATGTCCATCTTCAATGCCTCCACTCATCCTGGTACCTCTTGGTGATGAGGATGAAGCACTCTGCCCTCCATGGTTCATTTGCTGCCATTCTCCATCACGTTGACGTGGTTCTCGATCTCCTCCTCCTTGAGGTCTGGTAGAAGTCCTTGTCCCGGAAGAAGATTGACCAGCTAAACGAGAGACCCTCACTCTACGCGTCGCCGGATCGTCCTCCACCCGGTTCCAATGCAAGCGGCATTTTTGAATGACCTTCATGAGCACCATTCCCAGCAACATCATCATGACGCTGAGGAGGTACAAGATCTGGTCACCCTCCACATTCTCATCAACGTTCTTGGTGACATTCTCCGCCATAGCTCCATGCACTTCTTTGAGGGCCGACAGCACCACGACAAGCCTCATGGCCTTTTCCAAGTGGTACTTCGCGACCAATTTCATGGCACGAGGTGCGACAATGCCCTTGTCCTCCTCATGCACCTCGTCAACTGAGTCAGGCTGCCATGACATCCCCATCCGCTGTCTCAGCTCATTAATCCGAGCCACTGGCAACGCCTTTGTGCCGATGTCCGCGATGAGCTCTCTTCCAGGCTGGTACTTCAGTTCCCATTGACCAGACTGGATCCTCCATTTGAGGTGGGCGGCCCGTACCTTCAAGTGTCTTGTACGCCACGCTCCAGTTGCACAACTTGCTATTGAGACTGCAGCAGTGTTGTCGCACTTGAGGAACTTCGGGACGTCCTTCGCCATCTCATCAACCAGACATGCGATGCTGTCCCCCACAACTACAGCTTCGATGACCTCTATGAGTTCGGCTTCCGCAGTTGAAAGGGCGGGGAACGGCTGCTTGCAGCTCTTCCATGCCACCGGTGCTCCGGCCACCGTCGTGATCACACAGCCATGGCTATGAGCACCTCCTGGAGCGAAAGAGGCATCACTCACTGACTCCAGGATGAAGTTGGCGTCTCTTCGGTACCACAAGCCCAGGCCCTGCGTGGCATTCAAGTGCCTGATCAGCTGGTATGCGGTTTGGACCGCCCATTTCGGAGCCCGGCTCGTCGCTGAGCAGATTCGGCTGACCGTGTAGGCAATGTCCGGCCTCGTCTTCGTTGCCAGCCACAAAAGTTCTCCTCCGAGTTGTTGTGCCTCTCGGATCTGCAAGGGCGTGCGATCCAGCTCATCCTCGGGTTCCTGGGATTCCTTCATCATCTGAGCGCTGCAAAGGTCCTCCATGCCATGTCGCCGAACCACTTCCCTCAAGTAGGAACATTGATTGGCAAAGAAGTCTCCTTGTTCAGTTCGGCTCAACTCCATTCCACAGTACCGAACTGGTTCACGATCTCCCACCCACGTAGGTTCGGACGTCTCCCAGGTCCTTCGAAAGCTCTGGAGCCCTGCCCTCACAATCTCTTCGGCGCCGAAGAGCATCACATCATCCACGTACACCAAGGCGAGTCCCTCAACCTGGTCTCCATCTCCGGCATCTTTCCGGCGCACCAACCACAAGTTCTCCTCCGCGAAGCTCTGTTGGTACTCATAGGTGACGGAGTTCGCCTGAAAGGACATCTGGCTGATCTCGATGTCCCTGTAGTCCCCCCAAAGCTTTGGAGACTCACGTAGGCCATACAAAGCCTTTTCCACCAGCCACATTTCCCCCTCCTTGACCAATCCCAGTCGAACGAGGATCTTTGGGGGGAGCATGAGCACCAGGCGTTTCCTTTTCGTGAGGTCCTCCTCCTGCTGCTCTTCCGTGGTTACCCCTTCTTGACCTTCGTGACCTCCTCCATCTTCTTCTTGATCCTCTTGAAGTCGTCCATGAGCATCTTCCAAGGCGAGGTTCTTTTTTCGGCTGCTCTCCTGAAGTGTTCGTAGAGGTGCGTTCAGGAAGGCAGTCTTGATGTCCAGGCTAGCCGCCTGCCAGCCTCGCGAAGCGGCCAGTGCCAATGAGGTCCTCAAGCATGTAGTGTCCGCCCCACCTGCATAGAGCTGAGCTGCTTCCGAACGGTCTCCAGGACCTCTTCCAGCTCCCTTCAGGTAGTTCCCGCACATCACCAGGCGGCATTTCCTTCGTCCGTCAGGTTCCCTGGAACCACCTCCACCTTGTCTCCATGCTCTCTCTGGTAATAGGCCACTTCTGCGGGAGTCAATCTCCGGATCGCTTTCTTGCCCTCCAAGGACTGGATCTCTTTCATAATGGCTTCCAGCCAAAGGTTCCGGTCTTTGTATACCTCATCGTTTGGTACGATCCGTGTTTGGAGAATCTCGTCTTCCAAGAGTCGTTGGGCTGATGCCACCTGTTCCTGTCGTAGAGCAACCAGACCTCGGCTCAACGGAGGAACTTCTCTTGGAGCAGCTCCCAACAAGTGACCCTCCTCCTCATAGACGGCCTGAAAGAGCATTCGACGATCCTCCTCCCTCCGTAGGTCTTCTTCTCCCCGTATGCATGCCAGTGGTGTCTTCTCTCTCAACCTCCAGCGAAGCCGTACAGGGTCGTCTTGGATATGGACCTCCTCCATGACCAAGTCTCGTTCATCAGGCTTAGGCTCTTTGACATCCTTTATCAAGTAGCTCACTACCTTGACCTTCTCCTTGTCCGTGAGAACCGCGTGCCCTTTGGACACTTGCGGTGTAGGGGTCAGGTAGGTCACCATCTCGGATGTCGCTTCAAAAGGTCCTCCTTGCTCCCAAGCTCGCTTTCTCACCGTGATGAGCTGTCCAAAGCGTGGAAGCGTCTCCTTGATGTTCTCCCTTCTCCTTCTTTCTAGCTCCGTGACATGTCTCGCCGCTGCCGGCCACCACTTCGTGGGCATGCCCGAAGCATGTAGAAGTCGACGGACCCTTTGCTTGATCGACGCGATCATGGCCTCCGCTCGACCGTTGGATTGGTGTTCATCTGGAGGACTGAAGGTTCTTGCCAGCCCCCTCTCCAAGCACCACCTCTTGAACGGGTTGTTATCAAACTCCCTGCCAGCATCGGTGTGAATCCTAGCCACAGGGTAGCCATGGCGTCTCAGCATCCCAAACAGTTCTTGTGTTCCAGCAAGGACTTCCGCTGCGCTCTTCGAGGCTAGTGGTAGGCAGATAGACATCGTGATCATCTCGTAGGCCTTCTGGTGCTCTTCGACTTCCTCCGGAGTCTTTGGGAGCGGCACCGATGGTGGTTTGGGTTCACAGGGTCCTGGATCAGGTAGCGGCTCTAACTGGTCACCGCCTCCTCCGCCCTGCCCTTCGTCCTCCTCCGGCTCACCCATCTCCAGATCTTCGCCCTCATCTGACGTAGGTCTATAGGACATCTCCTCACCATGAGCTTCCAGATCTTGAGCCAGGTCATACTCCACCTCCCGAAGAGCCTCCTCTTCCTCGAGTGTAGGCCAGTCCTTGTCTGGGATCACCTCGAGCTGTTCGACCTCGTCCCATGGTGCCTCCTCCATGACCGGCCACGTGTATGCTCCAACCAGGAGGTACTTCTTGAGGTCGCCGTCAATGTCATGGCCGAGCACAAATGGTCCCGTCAGATCCAGCGACAGCACGCACGGAGCCGCTATCCCTTGAGCTCGATGTGGTCGATCCCTTGCCGCTGCTCTCTGACAGACCGCGCAGTCTCTGCGGAACGGCACATGCCCCTGGGCCAGGTGTTCCTGCCAAGACAAGGCCTTCATCGTCACCCGCCTCTTCTGGATGTTGACTGTGATGCTTCTTGCGATCTCTCGCATCATTCCTGGGGCCCATCTCGCCAGCTCGGAGCTCGACACCTCATGCTTGGTCTTCAGGAAGGCCTTGGGCGGGCCCCGATCCTCGGGAACCATGAACTCCATGTTCAATGCCAGTGAGGTAGGTTTCACCGCCATACCACCATAGGCACCCTGGTTGAAGGTCACCATGTCCAAGTTGAGATGCTCTTTCATTACCCTCCACTCTTCGGTTCTCCAGAAGGATGCCACTTCCGGCATGTGCTGAGGCGCTGCAGGCTGCTCCATCAAGAACCTGACCGTCGGCAGCAACGCGGAATTCTTCTCCTGGGACAATCGTGCATCTCGACCCAGCTTTGCCACCACATAGAGCGTCACCATACGCAACAGCAGCACATCGTCCAAATGGCACTTTGCCCTCTCCACTTCATCCAACTCGTCCAAGCCCCAGGGTCTTCCCAACGATCTCGATGGCCCTGGCATTCCCGTGACTGGAAGGTGACGTAGCTCACTGCGGGTCCTGCAGTTGGGTCCACCGATCACCGCATCAATCCAGCCCAACATCGCAATCCGTAGCAGTGCTGCATACATTGCATCGTCCTTTGACATGTCATGACTTTGGTTTCGAAGGATATCCACCTCCAACAATCTCGTAGTGTCTCCGCCAGCCTCCTTGAGAGCCCTTGTGAGATCGTAGCCCTCATTCTTCCCAGCGTAGAGATGAACCACCACACCCTCATTTCTCCAGCGCTTGCGGATGCGTCGATTGACTCCAAGGACCTCAAGATTCCTTGCTGGAGAGTCCACCAGGCGATCCTTGATTCGGATCGGGACCTTGTCGAAGATCGGACAATCTGCCACCACCCGGTCCAGCCAGTCGACGTCATTGTGAGTCTCCCCAAATCGGTAGCACCTCAACGCCGTTCTCGACCGAGATTCCTCCAGCTCCCTGATGAGGTCCAACGCAACATCATGGTCCATTTGAGGGCATCCAGCTTCAACCCTGAGGTCAATGTTGCCCTTGACTGGATGCTCCAAGGTGCACGCTTCCCCTACCCATTCTATTCGACATCCCAGATCGCGAACCAGCCTTCCCGCCGGTACAATCGGCTCCACATTCTCACTGTTGTGGACCAGCGTCTCCCCTTCTGTCATTCGGATGTCTTGTGCTCCTCCAGCAGCCAACGTCACCCTCACCTGGCGATATCTCTGAAGATCTTCTCCTCGGAGCTTGGGCCTCAGAGCGTGCGTTGCCCCAGAATCCAGAAGTCCTTCTCGACCTTGTTGGACTCGAGCTATCTTGACTGCCCGTAGCTCTGGGCCACCTTTCTCCCATGCTCGATTCAGCTTCTTCAACGTCGCACCAAGGTCCGTTGCACGATCTTGCCCTTCTTCTTCGAGGTTCATGCCCTTGAGCAACTTGTGCGCCTCATCAAGCACATTCTTGATTGGGTCTGCAGTTCTTGTCGCTGTATCCGATACCGCCTCCGAAGTCACCGACTGCGAGGATGCTGCTTGAGGAGAAATTGAAGCCCCCGACTCACTCCGCGAGGTCCCATTTCCACCACCACCGGTTTTGTCCAGCAGCTTCTGAAGCTTCGGTTTCTGGCCAGATGGAGGTCCTTCTCCCTTCTTTGCCGTCTCTTTCCTCGGACAGTCTCGAGCCAGGTGTTGTGTGGCCCCGCACGTGAAGCACCTCCTCTCCTGGTTCTGCTTGTCGCCAGTCTCCAGTTGATGTGCCCATTTGCACGACTGCCCTCTTCGACATCCAGACTCCGTGAGGAAATATCGACAAGGACCCTTCGCCGATGTCGTTGGCGAGTCCCCCTTCTTCTCTCGATCTTCCCCTTGAAGTGCCTTTACTGCCAATGGTCCACCTCCCTGATTTCCAGGCCTCGTAGTGCTCGAAGACAGTCGGACTCGGTGCATGAGTTGTTCAAGTTCAGCGAGCAAATGCTCAGCATACGTCCGAACAGTCTCCTCATTGGGGATGGTATCAAGCTGCAAGGTGTTTTTGACCAAGGCACATCTGAATTGCAGATCCGGTTGTTGAGTGAGGATCCGCTTGCTAAGTTTGTTGATGCCCTTCATGAGGATGATCGCATCAGGGAGATTCAGGCCAATGTCGGTGGCCCTCCTGAGCCAGCGCATCCAGCGTCGGAGCCCCATGCAGGCTTCGCTTGGCGACCCTGCTTCTGGCGGATCTTCAAGTTGCCGCAGGATAATGGTGCGCTCATGAGCACCCCCTGGTTGATAGAGGACCATGAGTTTGCTCACCAGCCCCAGCGGTGACAAAGTCCTCGTTGCTACCAGTTCCTCCTTCACTGTCGTGGGAACTGAAGAAAGCAGCATGCTGATAGCCCTCTTCTCCACTCGAGCCCACTTCGGCTTTTGCAGCTCAGCAGACGGCTCGATCTTGGATGATGCCCGCTGAATTGGACGAAGCTTGATGTACTGCTTGTACCAGGCCCTTGCTTCGCTCACCACCAACTCCCACCACTCGCCTGACGAGTCGCTAAGATCTGTCATGGCCG
>CAXAMN010005925.1:18921-35172 GCA_963970005.1 Durusdinium trenchii
TTGGTACACCTTTCGTTTTGTGCGTGTCATCCTTTGCGGACGTGCAGTTTCAATTGGACTATTGAACTGCCATACATGTTCTTGAATATTCCATTGCGGCAAGACTTCTTGATACTTAATCACCTCTTCTAACACATTATGCACATGTGTCTCAGCAGCTCTTTTTTCTTTTTCAAGTTTCAGTTTCTTATGCAAACTATTCAAGCCAGCTAGGTATGCGTAAAGCTGGGACAAAACATGGGTTTGTTGTTTGCTATGAGTACGAATATTTTGGCAGGCTGCTTGAAGTACAGGCATTTCCTGAGCATTGATAATTTTGGCGGCCTCATCTGCGGCGAAATTCCCTAAAATGGTGTATAGGTCATCCACATCTGTGGCGTCCTCCAGTTGCCGGTGGGACTTAACCTTAAATACCTGATGGTAGACCGGATTCCAGGCCACTTGTAGTCGCCGAAACAAGTCAAAATGTGCCAGTCGTGATACATGAGGATTTGAAGTATTTCAATGCTTTTTTGAACGAAACTCGAGTCTGTATAGACAGATACTTTGGCTATAGGGAAGTTTTGATGAAAATATTCAACCAGCCAACATACTGCTTCTAGTTCGCTGCGATTAACTGTTTGTGGTCCTTTGGTATGGGACGTCTGCGAAACAACGAAATGATCCAATGACGGGTCCATCGCATTATGGGCCACTTTTTGGACTACTGACCAGGCTGCCCGGCAACAATTTTGTACCCGAGGGAGATCACACGTACCATCTGTGTAAAATTCATTATGAGCTGTTAATCGAATATCTGGATGGTCCAAAAAAGGCCCCGTTCGGCACCATTTAAGACGATTGTAGACCACCTGTTGCGGGTGAACTGTGGCAAGAGGAAGCCACAAGAGGTTAGGATGTGACTGCAAAGATTCAACAGCTTGAGGGTGATCTGCTCGCAAATGTGCAAAGTCTGGGCATTGCAATTGCCTATGCGTATGATTATCAACCGCCCCACAAAATTCGCACTTGTTTGATTGAGTTGAATCCCAAATAGCTTTCACGGTTCCTGTTTGATATCCACCAACCAGGTCAAGCAGTATGAGATGCAGAGTTTGGTCAGAGAGACGCCTATGTTGGATAAACACATCACATGGCATGGCGGTGATGCCTTTTCGATGTGCAGTTTGAGTATGGACGTAACAGGACCATGCTTGACGAAGAATCTTGCGAATTTCACCGTGTCGATTGATTCTGAAGAGAGATTTGGTTGCCACAAGGCATAACTATGTCTGATAGACCCTGAGGTTTCCAACCTACCCTCGCCAGATAACCTGCCATCGCTGCACACGGGCCATAGGATGTGGAGGGTGTACAGATTTCCTGCCACATGTCATGCGCCATAGTGGGGTGATAATAGAACAATCGTCGAAGACTACACAAACCAGTAGCGATAACATACAAAAGTGGGTCCTCCACATGTTCTGAGATGACATGCATCGCAAGATAAGGTGAAGCGAATTTATGATGTCCAATCAAAGCATCTGCTGCTTGACGCCGCAAGAGTTTGAAGTGTGCATCTCCTAACAATTGGCTTTCAGCTCCATAGAATGCAAGAGGCCAGACTGCCACTTGGATCTTGGTGGCCTTATCGTGAATTGGAATGTGTGTTTTGCTTAAACGATTAAGCCGGCGACTTGCGGCTTTGATGCGTTCTGTAAAACACCGAAGAGAATCTTTCTTGTATCATGCATCCCAGGTCCTTTGATACGACTTTAACAGGAATGTTAATCTCCTGTGCTGGAAACAAGGCATCGATATTTTGCCAAAACACCCTCATTTCTTTATGGGTTCCCCATCCCCACGACTTTTTCAGATCTACTTTCATGCGTAAAGCAGCCGTGAAATTTAGCATATGAGTGAAGGCACGAAAAAGGGACCTTTGTGATGATGACATAAAGGTCCAGTTATCTGCATATGTGAATGGGGTGACCTTACAAAAGGACATACGATGGAAGAAACATGCTGCAATTGCCAACATAGCGCAGACAGAAAGGGCATCACCTTCTGGTACCCCAGTGGTAGATGGAAGGCGCGTTCCACATTTACCTCGAATTTGCAGGACACGTTGCATATTGTTTAAGGATTTAATCCAGAAGTCAACCACAAATTCTGAAACACCCATATGAACGAGCAGCTTTTTGGCTACCTGGCGGGGTATCAAATTAAATGCTTTGACTAAATCCAGTGTGAAACCGCCCTGTGGAGTATTTGACTTATGCGCCTTTTCAAGTAAAATCTGTTGTTGGATAGTTATATCTTTGACAGAGCGAAAAGGTAATCCCCCAGCTATCTGTGGATTGCAAGATTGTCCCCACGCTTGCAAACACTGGTCTGCTATCATCTTAGAGGATAGCCGAAAATATTGTGATAGGTCGGCCATCCGAGAAAGACTCAGGAGATGGAACTTTCGCAAGAAGTATAACTCTAGCAAGCATTTGGTCTTCAGAAAATTGATGTGGCCAAAGCCTGTCAAAACTATTTGCAAGGTCCCTAAGGGCATCAAATGGCAACAGTTTAAGTTCTTGTGCACGCCAACCGTCTGCCCCCGGAGCCTTGTAAGATTTCATCTTATGGATGGTCGTCTGAATATGAAGTGGGTCATTCCACGTAATATTAAGGGCTTCCTGTGGAGGAACATGCTGAAGAATTTCTTGGAATGAATCACGCCACAAATCCTCGGACCTAGATTCTTCTTTTGAGTCTCTACCCCACATAGGCATCCAGTAGTTAAAGAAGTGTTTGGACAAAGTTGCGATTTCTTCAGATATTGCGACTGAGATAGCAAGCCACGAACAGGAATGTCAGTGCAGTGATAATTTGTAGCAAGCGACTGTCTTGAGCGATGATCTGAATGTCAATATCCGCAAAGCGAGCTGGTCCTAAACGAAAGATTGCATCTTCTGTTAAGAGGAGGCGCGTCGAAACTAGCACAACCCATGCAACTGGTTGCACATACAAGTCAAGAGGCATAGTAGTTGGTGGTGTTTAGGCAGTGGCGGCCATAGCAAACAACGAAAGCCTGCAGGTAAGGGTGCGAAAGGCTCACCCCCCCAAAGGGAGGTCATCTCAGCACCCTTCGGCACACAAAGGTGCCAAACGGGGTGTGCCCTAACCTTGAGAACTGCTGCGTCATTGCAAAAGCATTGCCCAGTTGCGTGCAAGGCCCGTGTGAAACAGGTGAGACCGTGGACCTATCCTAGCATGGTATATGTGCCTCTTTGTACAAAATTGGTAATGTCGGACGTCAACAGAGGGAACTAAGGTTCCCCCTGGGCATCCTCCATTGCCACTCTCTACCACCCGCCTGTTGGGAACGAGGAGCTAAGGCTCTCATTCCTATTGGCACCGCAAAATGCACTTTCAGGCAGCGCTCTAGACTTGTTTTTTTCCACGAGTACGGACGCCGTGTGGGCATGGTGCCCAGGTCATCATTGAAGGAAGGGAAATACAATCAGATGGTGGAGAAAAGGACAAAGACAACCCAACAACAAACCAAACAAAACCAACCACAGCCCACAGGCCGAGACTCCACCACCAAGTAGTATTTCCTCTGTACTAGGGTGAAACAAGTGAGACGAAGACTGCTGACTGTCTATGGGCCTGAATTCACGAAAGAAGAGCATGGCAGCGAGGGTTTGTGCTCTAGCAAAATCTCAAAGAAGTCGTCAAATGGACTTCACATCACTATTACCAGTGACCAGCGGCCACTGTACAGGGTGGCAAAAACATGGTCACAATGCAAGTCCCGGGCATTGGTATGCTCTAACGCAGGTCTGATCCTTGCCTAAGTGGATCAGTGGTTGCTATGCAGATCATGCCGTGGAAAAATCCTTTCTTAAAGAGAGCACGGCAGTCCTGAAATCATCTTTTGCTCAGGATCTCTTAGGGACTTAAAGATAAGTGATCCGTTTTTGTCAGATATATCCATGGAGATAAGGTGTTTCCTAGATGTTCTTCTCATCTTTTCTTTCTGCCGAACTGCGAGATTGGCATCATACTGCGTGATTTGTAACAACATCTAAAGTTGGATTTCATCTGGTACAGAGGACGGGAGGAATCGAACTGAGTCAAAGCTCAAGGCCCAGTGTTTCCAGGATTCACCAAAACTGACACTCTGAGCAAACGTTACCAATTGACTTCTGCGCGCCTGGCATTGGACTGGTCGTTCTGCAGTAACCGTGCTTGTCTTGCGTGAATCAAAGATGCCGCATGGAGGCAAGTTGCCACTGTGCTGGAGCCCGTCTGCCGACCCACTGTTTTCATTTGTCCATTTTTCTTTCTCGAGTCCTCCATGCAACACGATACCCTGACAATCGCAACAACATGTGAGCTGTGAGCGACAGTGAATTCATCACTGTTTCTTTGGGCAAGAAGTATTTCTGCCACTCGGGTCCCGCTGTTTGATGCGCTTCCATGATTGTCAGCAATGTCCAATAGTACCCAGCCAGGCTAGTCCTTGAACTCTGAATCAAAAAATCACGTATGAGCGTGATTATAGTAAAAACATAAACTATATAAATTAAACCATGAGAAGAAATCCCTCAGCTAGAAACGTCCCCAAGAAGAACTGAGCTTTGAGTGAGGTTGCACACTTCATGTATAGTTGAGAAGAGTCTAGGAGCACTTATCCAAGACTGGAATTGTCATGTAAAGACTTGCATCATCGGTAATCGGCTTTGCCGTTTGCACTGTGTCACCGGACGCCAACCTGATTTGGCTCAAGAACTTGAGAAAAGGTGCATTGGCCGTTGAATGTCGTTCGAGACCATTGGTTGAAGAAACGAGACCATACACAAACATCACAACAAGCTTGTTAAACAAAACATCGGCATTGTGTTGAAACTTCTTTCGAACACTTGTTGCCTCGCGCTTTCGGGCGCGATCCATGCCACCGCGAGAACGATCGCGGCGTCGTCGTGGTCCACGGGGTGGTGACCCTAATAGGCCAAGCCAGCAATCCCGTCGGGAGCGTGGGCTCCCCACGGAAGACAGAGCTAGAGAACCCGAGAGAAGCACCCGACATCGTGAGCGACGTGGTGAGCGTGAGTCGGGGCGTGAGCGTGGTCGCGACAGTCGATCGCGAGTCAGGGAGGTATATCGGGCGCAGAGCCCGAGGCAGCCCAGGTTTCCTCCCCCTGGTGTTGTGGAGACCTGGGAAACCAGGCGGCTACCCAGGCCTGCATCCGAGTCGGAAGAGGAATCGGCGGTCGAAGAGCGTGCAAGTCGACGACGGAGGTCACAGACTCCGACTGAGCGTACTGAGAGATCTCGTTCGAGGCCGCAGCAGCGTGGTCGTTGGCAGAAGTGTTGGGTGTGGGTGCCTGAGGGCGGCTTGAGCCCAGTGCGTGACGATAGCAGGGATCGAGAGGAAGAGTCACAAGAAGACGAGATTCCTGAAGAAGAAGTCGAACTTGAAGGTGAGAGCGTTGATACAGTGACAGGTGAGCCTCGAGAACATCGACGTGAAGCAGCTGTTGACGTTGCTCCTGAGGTTCCTGGAGGTTCGCCCGAGGTTGCATCAGGTGTTGACTTCTCAGCGACCGAGGATTCGATCGCGAGGCAGGCCACCGAGGAGGCCACCGAGCACTCTGCATCCGTCGAGCCGGAGAGCCTCCGAGAGAAGGCCCGTGAGCTTCGGCCCAGGTCAGCCCGGCCCACGGCCAGCAAGCCGTCGCCTTCAGTCAGTGAAGAGCCGGTTGAGGAGAGACCACCTGTTGAGAAGAGGGTCAAGCCTCCGCCACAGGCTACATCAGCCAAGGCTAAGACAAGGAAGGAATCGAGTGAGCCTGGTGACGTTGGGCGTGACAAGTCGGCAGTTGGTGCATTGCGTCGTGCCATTGGTCGTGATCCATCGCGACAGCGCGAAGGTGAAGGATCTTCCGGATCCGGTTTGAAGCATGCCGTTGAGGAGCTTCCGGCCCCACCTCCTGTTCCGACCAAGGAGGAGATCGAGCAAGCAGAGGCTGCAAGGCAACGCGAACTACAGAGCCTACCGCCTCCGCCGCCGGTGCCTCGCGAGCCGCCAGTTCCCGCGACTACCAGAGCTGCATCGAAGCCGCGGTTGACGGAGGAGATTCAGCCTGTAGTGCTTGCTCCACGGCCGAAGGAAAGGCCTCAACCCGTTGCTCCAGCTGAACCATCGACTTCAGCTCGGCCGACAGAGCCTGCCCGTCCTCCATCAAGCGTGTGGCAGGACAAGCCGTTGATCTTATTTGATTGGCACAAGACGTTGAGCTTTCCTCACCAGCCGGTTCACGAGAGTGCCATTCAGCTACTTCGCCGTCTTCAGTCGGAGGGCTACGCATTGGGCGTGTTGAGCTTTGCTTCGGCGAGGGAGACGCAAGAGTTGGTGTTGTCGGGTGTTGAGGGAGTCAACACTAGGCTGGATCGGCCGTTCGACGTCGTTGCAATCACCCGCACAAAGTTCATCAAAGACCACGTTCAGAGCCCTTCCATCACTGGCCACACCGGCCCCAAGGCCCAGCTTGTTACGGAGTTTGGTGCGTTGGTGTTCGTGGACGATCAGGCCGCGTTGTTGTCGGACGTCCGAAGCTGGCAACACAACTTGCCTCAAGGGGGAAGGACGCATTTGGTCCGTTCGGGGGTCACCCCGGTGGAGGCGTTGGTTCCGCTCGAACGAGTGTTGCGGGAGTTTCCGAGGGCCGGAGAGCTGCCGAGCGCGAGGGAGCTCGGGAGGATCCTGAGCCGGTGAGCAAGAGAGAAGAACTGGCTGGTGCTGCCCAAGTGCATTTTGCATTGAGTGGACAGACATTGGTTGGTTGATTGTCGCAACGTTGGCAATAAATCTGTCGGCCGGAAGCCAAGTGTCAGGTTGAGTCGAGAGTTGCATTGTGAGTCATTGTATAAGTGATTGGTGAGAGCTGCAACATTGGTCAATAAATCTGGCGGCTAGAAGCCACGTGTCGGGTTGAGGCTGGCGTTGCATCATTGTTGAGCGAAGCAACATTGGTCAATAAATCTGTCGGCTACAAGCCAGGTGTCAGGTTGAGACTGCTGTTGCATCATACAGAGATCGTGCGTTGATCGAACATTGGTTGGGTTGAGGACATCTCATTGATTGGTGGTCGAACATTGTTCATTGTCGTTGGCCAGAGTCGTGCTACCTTCGCGTCAGGTTCGCGTAGCTTTCGCGACCGGCGCGACTCGTTCATCGCGCGTGCGCGATCCACTGCCCGAAAATCGCAGCTTCTAGCGCGTGGCAATAAACTCCGCGACAAACGTCGCGTGCCGGCAGTGAAAAGAGGAGGTGGTGCTGCTCAGTGCGTCGAGACTGTGTTTGTTGTTGGTTTGAGCGTTTGTGGGCAAACTATCTGTAGTTAGTTGAGAGTCCTTCAACTGAGTCGGGTCGAATTTGAGTGTGTTGAGATTGAGTTGATTGATTGAGTTGAGAGTCGTTGCACTGCACCGGATAGTCGATGTCCAAACGGTCGCTTCCTGCAACTCCTTTTCGTGTCATCGGTCCTGAAGGCTCCTACGAAACCTCGAGTTCATCCATTTCTCCGGAGACTGGGCTTGCGAGGATGGAGGGTGATTTGGGAACTGGTGGAGGAACCGGGCTCCAAGTGAGCGTGCCGGCCAAGGGAAACACAAAGGTTGCAGTGAGTCGCATGCGGACCCAGAGTTCTGAACCTTCCCAACCTTCTGGGGTACAAGGTGATCCATCGACTGTTCCTGGGGTGCATGTTTATGATCAGAGAACCCTCAACCACCTACAAGTACTCAACCAGCACAACATCGATCCAGAGACACTTGAAAGAATCGTTCAGGGTTACGTTCAATCGCAGTTGAACCATGCAAAATGCAGCACTACAGTTGAGCCTTGAACATCAACAAATGAACCAACACATACAACAACAAGAAGCCAACATGGCACAACAAGCACATAGCAGAATCAACCAGATCACCACAGAGGCACAAGCAGAAATCCTCAAGCATCAGCAGATAGCAGAACAAGCACAACGCGAGATACAACGCGTGACAGCCGCAGCAGAAGCTAGGTGTCAAGACCTTGCACGTGAGAACGAAGCCCTTCGAGCTTCGCTTGTTGCAGGCTACTTTGATGCGTGTCCGTCGGAAGCTGGAAGAGCCCCGTCGGTTGCTTCAGCCTCACCACTGAACGTTGTGTACTGTCATGCTGTGGTAACCAAAATGTTGTTGGGCGTGGTTGGTGTTGGAACCGCAAAAATAGTCTTGAAGAGCCCGAGAATGGTACGGACCCTTTTGAACCACCTTCTCATGAAAGATATATGTACCCAGTGCCTACGCGACCCTCTAGTGTTGCGACCATCAGGGAGCCAGTCAACATTCAAAGGAACATTGCGTCGCATGAAGGACCATCCCATGCAGAAGTTCCTCTTCCTCGAGCCCCTGGCGGTCCGGGACCGTATGGCATGCCGTGTGGTGCGTTGCATGATGGTTCTCATGTTCATCATCTTGGTGTTGATCCCAGGTTGGTCTATGGAATGTCGACCCCAAAGGCTGTTTCAGAGTCAGGGAGTGCTCCTGTTCCTGGTGTAGGATTTCAACGGGCCGTTCCGGCCATGCCATCGTTCCCAAGAGCTTCAATGGGACCGGCTCACCCACCAGGGGGGTACATCGGCACTATTCCAGAAGCACCTCCAGGTGTATCGTCATCAAGTCACCCACCAAACATCTCCATTGCGACACCTCGCAAGAAGGAGTCATCGGAGTCTGGTGGAGGATCAGAGAGTTCGGATGGTTCATCCGATGACGGCTCAAGAATGCCGGCAGGCAACCCTCCTGAATCTTGGTTGCTTGACGGTGAAACCGAAGACAACGTGTACAAAATCAAGCATTTGAGAAACATCTCAATCACCAAGTTGCCAACAGATGCAACATCTTGTAGAGAGTGGCGTGCTGCGTTGCTTGCGTCGGTGTCGCGCATTGATCTCACTGCGCGAGATGTGTTGGTCAAATACACTACACATTGCATGGATGCCGGACGAGGTCGGACCTTCAGGGCTACGCTCCAGAATGACCAGTCGTTCATTCCCTTCAACAAGCACATCGCCGCAGAGCTCATCAAGCAGGACGTCCTCTCCACCAACACGGATTTGGCCCACGAGCTCACTTCCTATGTTGAAGCGTGTACTGCAGTCAGCCAAGGTCCAAAGGGAATGGCGTTGTTGAACATTGTCGCGTCGTACTATGAGACTGGCTTGACCCATTCGGTTGCGCTTGATCAGATGCACTTGTTGTCGTTGACGCTTGCAGGCCGGAGTGCCAAGGACCTCACGGAGTTTGTCAGGAAGACCAACTACATCCTCCATGGTTTGAAGCAGTCGGATCGACCAGCCCCAGAGACATTGTTTCAGTGGCTGTGGCAACAGGTGAAGCGAGTGCCCATTCTTTCGCGAATCACTGACAAGGTTCGCGAGTCGTCTGGTCGGTCGAAGAAGAGGACCTTTGAATGTTTGTGGGCACAGATCGCGGAGGAGCTCAGGGAGCGTCGTCATGACATGAACTATATGACAGCATCTCCAAAGGCTTGAAGGACATGCCCAATGCGTCGCTTGCTTGTCCGTCGACTCAGGTCACCAAGATTGAGAAGGTCCCAAGCCGCCTAAGGCTCCTAAGACTTCGAAGGAGTCGGATGCATCAGCACTTCCCGCTGATGCGAAGGGTGGAAAGGGCAAAGGAAAGAGAACGCCATGTGCTATGCATGCTGCTGGATTGTGTCGCTTTGGTTCGCATTGCAGAAACGAACGTGTTGGTGATGCCGGCAGTGACGCCGCCAAGAAGGCGTACATGAAGTCTCAGGAAGGCCAAGGTGACAAGGGTTCCAAAGGAAAGGACGGCAAGGGCAAGGGTAAGGATAGCAAAGGAAAGGGGAAGAAGGGCAAGGATGGTGCTTCATCGTCCTCTGTGCCATCAGCGGCAGCTGCTGCGGCCGCATCCACTGTGACCATCACTGAGGTCAACGCGGAGGAAGTCATGGACATTTGGAGGAGCTTTTGTGAGTTTGCTCGAAAGGCACTCCCGGCGTTGATCGTTTTCCTCAAGGTCAGCATCCCCATCCTTGCGTCCGTTGTCAACTCCATCGTTGAGAACCCGAGCATTGGTGTTGAGAAAGCTGCAGGTATGTTGCATCCAACTGTTGAGGATTTTCGCAACTTGTCGCTTGAGTTCATTGGTGATACGGGCGCTGCGCATGACATTGGGTCGTTCAAGGCGCTTGCCGATCAGGGTTTTGACCGTGAGATGTTGGAGCCTTGGTTGAAGTGTTTGGATAACCCTGTGAGGTTTTCCACGGGAGGAGGACCCCAAACTTCCTCGGAGGCGCTTCGCATCTATGCCAAGAGCGTGGGTGATTTGAACCTCCACTTGTTGAAGAACTGTCCGTTGGCCATGTCGATTGGCAAACAGGTCAGCAAAGGCCGCACTTTTGTTTGGGAGCATGGCAAAGTTCCGTTCATTGCTCTTGATCATAAGAAGTGCAGGGTATGGTGTCCCACTGAACACCGCTGGTATGCGAGAAGGGTTCAGAATGATGTGCCCATCTTCTCGTTGCGCGCGTCAGGGGGGCCACAACAAGGACTGAACTTCAACCACAACAAGAAGCTGTACCAGCCCGCTGTTGTTGCTGAATGTCCTGAGTCGTGCTTTTGCGGAGACTGCCTTGAGCGGCTTCCTGCTTGTGTTTGTTCCATCTACCCGGAGGAGGATGCAGGCTTGAAAGTTGGAGACCAGGAAATCGCAGCTTCTAGCGCGTGTGAGGTGCCGGTTGAAGGTTTGGTTGTAACAGAGACAAACAAGGAACATAGAAGAAGACAACATCGCAAGGACAACAAGCGTCGCAAGTGGGAGGCCATGAAGAGGACCCGTCTTGTTGAGAAGGGGCAAAAGAAGCTTCCGCGTGGTGAGTTGTCCATGGTTGTGATGATGCGTGACATGGTTGAGTTCTACACCACACAGGCCCAGGCCAATAAAGGCAAGATAGCAAAACGCTTTGAGGCACTGGCCGTCGAGGTGATGAAGGAGCTCGAGAGCTTTGAACAACCACAGACGCAGATTGACCCAACCTTTTTGACTGCGAGCACTGTGAAGCAGCGTTCAAGGCAGACTGGCCTCAAGGGCCGTGGCATGCTCATTGAGTTGTGCACCGAGCCGGACTCCAACCTAGGTGTTGTTGCTGAGAGGTTGAACGTCAAGGTTACACGTTGTACCAAGGAGGTGAACAATTTTAGAATATGAGAGTACCACGTCACACCTGAAGAACTTCATTCGTGAACACCCAGGTATTGATTTGTGGGCTAGCCTTCCTTGTGGCCCGTGGAGCCAATGGCAGTACCTCAATGCACACCGCTATGGGGCAGAGTTCAGAAAGAAGTTGGCCAGGTCAAGAGACTTGTCGTTGAAGCTGCTTGATCGCTTTTGCGAGCTTGCTAGATGTGTTGTTGAGCATGGTGGAGATGTTCATTTTGAATGGCCCAGACATGCATTGGGTTGGAAGCAGGCTGCATTGTGCCAGCTCATCCGAGACATTGGCATGACAGTGGTGAATTTTGATGGTTGTGCGGTTGGACTTGTTGATCGGCAGGGCACGCCTTTCCTCAAGAAGTGGCGAGTGGCAACAACTAACAAGAACCTCGCGAAGAACTTGAACGAGTGTCGATGCAAGCATGATGCTGATTTCAAACATGCACCCATCACAGGTTCCAACACGAGCACGACTGCAAGATACCCAGAGATCACGTGTGAGATCGTCTTCTCTTCTTTGTTTCCTGACCTTGTTTTCAAGGAGGTGCCCGCCATGCCCATTTGTGAGGCAGCTGTTTGCGTGGTTGCACAGGAGCATGTCGAGAAGTAGCCAAAGGAACAGGTCTACCGTGGACCGTTGGTCATTGAAACCGTTGATACCTTTGCAACTCCCGCCGAGCTTGAGGATGACCTTGCTCCTGCGGACGACGAAGCTGAATTTGCAGAGTCGAGAGATGATAGGTTGAAGCGTGAGGCAAAGAGCCTAGACCACATCACGACCCACGCGAAGAAGAATCCTTAGATATGCCCCCGGGGTTCGACCTGAACCTAGCGATGAAGCCTACGAGCGCTCGGCTGCTTTTGGCCGTGTGCTCGAAGCCGACCACATGTTTCCGTCAGAGGAAAGCGTGAGCAACGCTGGGGAGAAGGTGGCCCTGGTGATCGTTGATCTCTTCTCCAGTCTGAGCATGGCCTATCCGGCCAGAGACAGGTCTGAAGAATCCTGTTACAACTCGTTGAAACACTTCGGTGGCCATAGGCTGAACGGTGATACCGGTGTCATTTTAAATCAGATGCAGCCGGTGAGTTGACAGGAGCGGCATCCAGGCTGTGCTGGACAATATCCCCGAGCATCCCCAGGGATTGGCCTCACGCGGCCCACGTCGAACGTGAGGTGAGGACGCTGAAAGAGTTGTGCAGACCAGCACATCTCCAGGCCGGCTTCAGCAAGAAGATGTGGCCGATCTCCATTGTTTACACCGCACAAGCTCGTGCCTTTTGGTCGCCTTGTGTGATTCGCAAGCATGAGCGTGGGACGGAGATTGAGGAACTCAAGACTGGTAAAACCCGTTGGGAGGTTTGCACAGGCGAGCCCTTCCTTGGAGTGAAGTACCCTCTTGGTGCACTTGTCTTCTACAGGGCCAAGAGCGATGGAATGGCCGCTCCAACTACAAGACCAGGCTTGTTTGCAGGATGGCGTGTTGACTCAGGCTTGCGGTACCGCAATGTCGTACAAGTTGTTGACTATGAAGCTGTCCGCGCGAGAGCGCATTTGCATTGGAGTCCCAAGGACTTGCATGAGAAGGAGGTGTTTTTCCCTCCTGTTGAACACATTGAGTTTCCCTTGTCCAACGCGGCAATGAAGGCGTTGAAGGACATGTCTGATCCTGAAGTTGAGGTGAAGAAGAAGATCTATGACAGATCTCTTGAGTCGGGCGTGCTCCCGTATGACATTGACATTGATGCTTTTCCGGAAGACACCCCAGTTGCACCCCCACGTCATGCATACATTACTTTTTCACGGTTGTTGGAGCATGGTTTTACGAAGGGTTGCCCTGGATGTGATGGTGGCCATTACCGCCACAACAAGGCATGTCGCGAGCGATTTGATGCCATCTTCCCTAGAGAAGCTGCAGCGCCGCCTACACCGGCGCCAGATGTCGGAGCACCAAAGACACATGGACCGCTTCCAATGCCTAAGAGTTCAGAGAAAACTTCTTCTTCCCCTTCCACAGGAGCAGCAGAAAAGGAACATTGGGTTGAGCCGGAGACCACTGAAGGTCCCGAGTACTCTCCTGATGAACTTCCCGAGGGATATGTCCCACCGGTAGACGTTGCGGCTGGGGTGTATGCCCTGGTGACGAGACAGCTCACCCGGAACGAAGTGTTGTCCCGACCTGATGCACTGCAGGCGATCCGCAAGGAGTTCGATGGTGTTGGTTCCATGGGAACATGGGAACTTGAGTCGGTTGATGAGGAGTTCCGCGTGAAGGAAGCTGCATTGAAGAATGGAGAAACTATCCACATTGCAGACTTGCTGGCTATCTGCAGCGAGAGTTGGCCCCAGAGCTTCGAGCTCTGAAAGGTCGCGTGTGCTATCGTGGCGATTCTGCAAAGACGGCTGAAGGGAAGCTAGCGCTTTACCAGACGTTAGCTGCGTCTCCTGCTTCGATAGTTGCAGCCAATAGCGTTATCTCTTTTGGTCTTTTTGAGGGACACAAGTTATCGTCGGCAGACGCCGTCAAGGCTTATCTCCAATCGGAATTGAAAAGTTTGGCTGCCACATACATCCGTCTCCCAAGAGAATTGTGGCCTGAATCTTGGTTCACCCCAAGCGGCTACCCTCGCTTCAAAAGACCAATCATTAGATTGCGCAAATCGCTATACGGACACCCAGAAGCTGGGGCCCATTGGCAACAGTTTCTTGAAGAACAGTTGTGTCTCTTAGGAGCAGTCAAGGTTGAAGAGTTTGCATCCACCTTCACCATCCCCACCTTCGGAGGATCGGCATTGGTTGTCTACGTGGACGACTTGATTCTCTCAGGACCAAGTCAATGGCACGAGCCTTTCTGGGAGGCGTTGGGTGAAAAGGTGTTGATTGATGACATTGGACCGTTGGGTCGCTTTCTTGGTCGACACCATTCCACTGTCGAGGTTGATAACACAGAGTTCTTTGGCTTTGATATGCGTGCTTACGCTGGGGCTACTGTTCAAGAGTATTTGAGGGTTGCAAACAGCCCAAAGATGAAAGTCGTCGCATCACCATTTCTCAGCAAGGGGTTCGTTGGAGCAGATGAGCGTGGTGCTCTGGCAGCTTCAGCCAGCAGCATTCTAATGAGACTCATGTGGTTGGCACGCTTTGCTCGTCCCGACCTGCTGAGAGTTGTGACTTGGTTGGCAACCATGGTACAGTCCTGGACGCAAGCTTGTGATGCGTACCTGTACTGTGCCATGTGCTACCTCGAGTGCACCAAGAACGCCATGTTGCTTGGGCATGTGCGTGATGCGCCGGAGCATGTGTTTGTTGAGCTTTTCGCAGACGCAGACTACTGCGGAGATGATGAACACACCCACAGTACCACTGGTGGATGGCTACAGTTGTCTGGCCCGCGGACATCGTTTCCTTTGGCATGTCTGTCAAAGAAACAGACGGCTACGTGCCGAAGCACGACGGAGGCAGAGACTGTCGCATTGTCGTATGTGCTCTTTGAAGAGGGTTTGCCATTGGTTGAGTTGTATTCCGCAATGCTTGGGCGTCCTGTGTTGTTGAGGCTTCGCGAAGACAACACTGCATGCGCGAAGGTCGTAACAGCTGGATACTCCAAGAAGTTGAGGCATCTCAAACGCGTACATCGCGTGAGTTTGGCTTCTGTAAAGGAACAGTTGGACCGCGATGACGTGGAACAGAGCCTTGTTGGAACAAGCGACCAGAAAGCCGATGCTTTCACCAAAGCAGTCGAGCCTGCACTATGGCCTAAAACCCTCCAAAACCTTGGAGTGCACCTCGATGGATACACCATCAAACACACATCAGGCACTGGCCTGAAGCTGGACAAGCAGATGGCATTACAGCCAGATACACCAACGACAGACGTAGCGACAGGACCTCAGGGCACGGCAGGCCCTACCCAGCCAGGGTACAAGAAACGGCAGAAACACAAGCCGAAGAGAATACCTCCATACAGTGTGCCACAGAACCTTTCCGAAACAGCTGGATAGCCCGGGATTCAGAACTGATCCCAAGCCGTCGAGCAGCTCAGGAGACAGAGGGGGGAGAAGAAATCCCTCAGCTAGAAACGTCCCCAAGAAGAACTGAGCTTTGAGTGAGGTTGCACACTTCATGTATAGTTGAGAAGAGTCTAGGAGCACTTATCCAAGACTGGAATTGTCATGTAAAGACTTGCATCATCGGTAATCGGCTTTGCCGTTTGCACTGTGTCACCGGACGCCAACCTGATTTGGCTCAAGAACTTGAGAAAAGGTGCATTGGCCGTTGAATGTCGTTCGAGATCGTATCGACCGCTGCCTTTGCATAGGAAAGCCAGGTTCAGAGTTTCAACTCCATGTAGTAAAAATATACTATATTATTATTTGGTGTTATTTTGGTTGATGATTCTTTGTGTTCTTCAGAATTCTTCAGACAGATCCAATCACGTCAAGTTGCTCTGCAAGCTGCTGCACCCCGTTGACGCCATCTGTGAACTGGTGGATAAGAGTTGTTCCGCACATTGCTTCTTGCACGTAGCGCTTGAGGAACCTCATATACCCTTTTTTAAACTTATTTTGAGCTGGGGGTTGTCCTCTACCACCCATGGATGTATTAACAGCATGGCAATCTAAATGGGTTTTCTTGATTTCTATTGATGTCTGATCATAAACAAAAAGAGAAGCGCCAATAAGAGGAAAAAAACCTAGAGACAGGGCCTAAGGGGTTCCAAGGGCCCACTCTTTGACCCTCATACGGGGCTGCTCTATAACAGGCTGCTTAGCCACAGACTTAGGCCTAAGAAAGGCTAACATGTTCTTCATTAGCATTTCTTAGGTCTAAGTCATGCTGCAACCACCAACCAATGATTTCAATGGTGGGTGGCCTTCTCTGGCTTCCCTGTGTGGGTGGAACTAACTGACTAACCTTGCCTGAATGGTGCTTCTGCAGCCTGGAGCAGCTGAGGGGTGGGGAATTAATTA
>CAXAMN010005925.1:42911-70009 GCA_963970005.1 Durusdinium trenchii
AGGGGGGTTGAGTGAGAGCGCACAGAAAAACAATGTGCATGTGTGGTGCAATGCTTTGCAATGTGCTTTCAACAGTCTTGTTTAAGTAGACCAAATTGCAACTGTTGCCAACATCAGCTGCTGGCCCCCTGAAGGATGACAACACATGTGAACATGTTGCCTTGCCAATGCCTGGAGGCACAGAGAAAAGGTGGAAGAATAAGTGGCTTGTGGTGAACATTTTTCTGTTTTTTTTTTATGCCTGGGCAGGTGTATTTATTTGGTGCACTGGTCCAGCTACCCAATTACTCCTACAAGGCTGGCTGGAGTTGATGGCAATCAACCTTCAGACACTTGACAACTTGAGAGTGTTGAGAGTGTGGTGTGGGCAGGGTGCATGATTTTGATATGCCATATGGCTATTCTGGTTGCAATGCATGTGGAGGCACCTGACATGGTTTGTGCGCCAGTGCTTGAGTGTGCTTTGTGTCTCTTTTGCTGTTGTGCACCTGTCCAGGCCTCCTGCTGGTAGGTTTCACACAGGCAGACTGACCCACAGAGGTTGATCTGAGGTGGCATTGAAAAACGCAAGAGTGTGTCTTGGGTGTGAGATCCTTCAACTTGGAGCATGGCAGTCTTTGGTTGCTTGAAGGGCCACTTACTAAACTTCCAACAGGCGCCAAAGCCATATATATGTAAGTCATGTGTCTTTGAGAATGAAATTAAAGGTCTTTGTCACAGGTCATGTGTCACAGGTCATGTGGCCCTGCAATCCCTAAACCTCTTGAACAAGAGGGCTGTAGTGTATGCTGTATGCTATTGGAATTTATTTTCCACTTTATGTGTCTTGGCTACCAGCCACAGAAGTGCACCATTCACTTCATGTTCATTCATTTGCTTCCAGGTTTGGCTGAGGCCAACCCCAGAAGGTCACCATTAACACACTTTATGTTCATTTGTTCCCATGCTTGGTTGATGCCAACCCACCATGCAATGCGTTTACAACTTCCAAAGAGTCATACAAAACCATATTTTGAGGGGTTGAGGTTCCACTTCACTCTCAAAGAGGGTGGCATGATGTGTTGGATTGCTTTTGGACTGCTGAAATTGTCGCCCAGGGAAACAATTTCTTTAGTATATACTTGGAGTGGGCCATTGGGATTCTGATTGCCTATGGCTGTATCAATACCTGCACTCAGTAATGCAAACCATGCTGACTGGTTAAGCTTCCACCCCCACAGCTCCAATAAGGGTTGTGTGTGTGTTTTGTGATCATGTCATGTGTGCTTTACATGTCATTCATATTAAACATGTCATGTTTTTCATACATGGCATTATGAGAGAGGTAGAAATCATATTGGTATCAATCATCTCAAAAAGAGTAACTCTTAAGAACTAGTACAGGAACACACAGCATCCCACAGCTATGTGCATACACATGAATGGCACCCATGGGATCCCACAGCTACATCCCACAGCTACATTACCAGGAACAGATGTGTTGCAACATCATGTTTCCAAAGCAATGTGGCAGCTTGAAAAGGAGATGCCAAGCCTTAGCTTTACTTAGCTTTACTTAGTTTTTGTTAGCTTTCCTATGGCTAACTTAGTTTCTTTAAGTGTGCATTAGTTTTTCATAGTCCTCTCTTATGCTGCTGCAAGATGAAGCGGCCTGTTATGAAGGACCACCTTAAGTGCCCTAATGACCCACAGGGGAAAGTCTTACTGGTTTATTAATTCAATGGTGGTAGAGGACTCCACCCACCCCCAAATAATTTTAGCAAGGGGAAGGGAAAAGGGAATAAATGCTGGGCTGGTGGGGTTTGGCCAAAGTAGTATTAATCGGCTCAATCGGCACAGCCGCCTGATTGATAGGGATCACAGACAGCGTCATGGAATGTGATGGAGCAAATTGGGATTCATTGTTTGCGCGGCGCTAGTGCTTTGTTCTATGTGTCAATTCCCAGGATGTTTTAACCTTCTAATTATTCACGAAAGCTAGCGAAGCTAGCTGGAGTTACTCTTGTGATAGCAAGGTTTCTTTCGTTCGGGTGCAAATCCTAACCCCTGATTTTTCAGGTCGAAGCCCCCCCCTTCCCCCCCCTCCCCCCCCTCCCCTCTCCCCACCTGCCCTCTCCTCTTCCTTGTCTCCTTGTCTTCCTCTCACCTTCCCTCCCTCCTCCCTCTTCGCAAGTTCGACTCCGTCCTGTCGTTGCTCTTTGGCATGTGGTTAGTGTTGCGTATCTTGCGGCCGCACTCGCTCACTCTCACTCTCACTCTCACTCTCACTCTCACTCTCTCTCTCTCTCATCCTCACTGTCTCTCTCATCTCTCTCATCTCTCTCTCAACTCTCTCTCATCTCTCTCTCATCTCTCTCTCATCTCTCTCATCTCTCCCTCATCTCTTTCTCATCTCTCTCATATCTCTCTCATCTCTCTCTCCTCTCTCTCTCTCTCTCTCTCTCTCTCTCTCTCTCCTCTCTGTCTCTCGTCTTTCCGTCTCTCTTCTCTCTCTTCTCTCGCAGGAGGATCCGGGCAAAGAACCACATATAAAGGACTCTTCACCCCTGCCTCCAAAAAGAGCGCCGTGTTTTTTCCTACCTCGCTGCCCTCCACTTTCCCATTCTGGAGCGCTAGCTTTCGCCCCCCCCCTTGGCCTCAAGTTAGTAGGTGGTTGAGTCTGAAACCACTTCATTTGCTCAGACGTAGCTTTTGCCTGAGGATATTCCCAGGAGTTGCCCTTCCATATAATACCGCCCCCTAGGTGGTCTGGCTAACCACCTACCTCCAATCTTCTAGCAGATGTACGCGTAATTATTTCAGGGCTATCCCACTACCAAATTAAATAGGCAGGTGGATGGGTGACATCACCTAAGAATATCCAATAAAAAGGTATTTTAGAGGTGGTGGTACAGGGGGTGGCCAGCCAGTATCCCCTTGCATCCACCAACCCGTAGCATGCCTTCTTGGGGCCTGTGATCAAGCCACCAGGAAAATTTTTGATCTCTCACCAGTGGGAATCACGTACGAGGCGCCACGAACGTCACCCTTGTACATCATGCTGCGGTGGTGTGTGGTGGTCATCAAAAGCAGGCAAGTCCGAAGAACTCGCTACGCTGCCAAAATAAATCGCACGTGAATTGGTTCATCTTAGCGCAGGCACCATCACCATGTAGCCGCAGAGGCTCTGGCAGCGCAAGCAGCTCAATAAGCGTCGCACGCAGGATGGCGACCCCCAGGGCTAGTCCTTCGCTTGACGCCAGCAGTTTGTCATTGTTTGCGGGTTTTGTTCAACTTATGTCCTAGCAATTCAGTATGGCGACGCCTGTTTTCTGAGTTTCTGATTGCCATGTCTTTGTTTCGAACTCCGCCGTTACTCTTGGCGCCGCGGCGGTGCAACATGGTGGTTTTCACGGCATTGGTCAATGATGCGGTGGGTGCCGTGAAAGCAAAAACTGCCACAACTTGCTCTTGCTGCAGGCCATTCATGGGGGGGGGAAGTGATGATATATAGCAGTTTTTTCCAAGCTTGTTGACACTGGGTTCATTGCCGGAATTGTTGCCCAATCAAGCTTGCCCCACCCTTGTTGTTTTGGGAGAAACCTTTTCAGGCTCCTGTTTGCGTTAGGTATTTTGCTGCAAGGCTCCTGGCCGTTGTTTCCTGAGACCCTGGTGATGGTATAGTGGTCGGCCAGCTCCACACCAAAAGCTTCCTCCTTTTTTTGCTTTGGAACCGGTTTGTGAAGCGCTGCAGCCTGTGAAAGTGTTTGCGTTGTGGTTTGTTTATGTTTAAGTTTTCTAAGTTCTGTGACAGTGCATTCTGTGGCAGTTGAGGTCTTCTACTACTAGGTCTTGGTTGCTATGAAAACTGCACGGGCGCTCCTAAGCTTGTTGGCTCACATCACATTGACTGCGTGCTTGTGTGTGTCACCCCCTGTTCCTAAGGGTTCCGCTTGTTTTTGCTTTTCTACCACAAGTGCAGGGGGCAGCAGAGAATCCACAGTTCTGCTGCCAACGAAGACAGCTGTGGACATTCCGTGAGGCAGATTGGGACGCCAATCTATGTACCTGCCAGGAAACTGTTGATCACGCTGTCCAATTTCACTTCCTCCGTTTCCATGGTGGTTCATGATACTCCCACAAACCATTTTCCCTCCGCCGCTTTCAGCTGCTGCGCGTTCGTGAACTGCAGACAAGTGAACAATTCGTTAAACATTTCAGTTGCGCTGACCTTTTCACCTTGCGTTTCCCTCACCTTCCTTCTCGACGTGGGAATTGAGTTAACAGCAAACCAATGTCAGAGTGTGAACCGCTCAGCCGTCCCACTTGGGTGCTGGGTGTGATCCTCCGCAAGGAGGCGCGCTTTCATGCCGGAAATCGTGTAACAGCCTTGATCGTTTTCACCAAACCTTGGATTCTCCTAACTGCCTTCATCAACCTTGAATTCACTGCCTTTTGAGCCGCCGGGCTAATACGGTGATTGTCCTCCCAACGCACTGAACATTCAGCATGTCATTTCAGTGCATGTTTCCTTTCGATATGCAGCCGACTTTTGAGTTTCAATTGTGTACAGTCGCTTCACCTTCAATCTATCACCTCAGAATTTTCCACACATTTGACCCACTACTTACAGCATTTCACTTCATGCTATTTCATACTCACGTTTTCGGACCTTTTCAACTTTCATTTGCTGCTATCGCGCTGCGCGGGCGCCATTTGGGCAGCTGACAGAGACTGCTGCTACTACGAACACAGTCCCAATGCAATACCCGTGGCCATATCCATACTTGACACATCAACCACCACCTACAACAGCACCGACATTCCCAATCCAACAGACACAACCTCACATGCCTCCCATGATCTCGCACATGCCAGCTACACTGCAGCATATCCCACAGCCAACATGGCAGCCTACAACCCAATTTCAACCACAACCACAGCTTTTGCCTCACCTACCACATCATCACACCATTCCATTTACCATCACAGTCCCCCACCATGATTCCCCCACAACCAGCACCAGCTCCACACACTCAACCAGCCCCACAGCAAGCGTGCCAGCCAGCACCAACGCAATAGGACTACAGCCAGGGAGTCTGGCAACCCTTTTCGGTCTTTCCGCCAGTCACCCAACAGGGTCATGCTCCACCAGGCCAGGTTCAGCCAGGCCCGATTCCTGCAGCCGCCGCCTCGGCCCCCCCTGACCCTTCACCCGTTGCAGCGACACCGACACCTCCCACTGCAGCCACTGCCGGTCCAATCACCAGCCTCTACAGCGCCTTCAGCGCAAGCAGACCGCACTACCACAACCGCCGACCAAACCTCTTCAACTCCTCTACCTCTATCGAACACACCTCCACCTTCTACTCCAGCAGGTTCAATTCAATCCGACAATCCTACTGATACACGCATCTCCGATCCGCCACCTGCTCGCCCACTTACCTCAGCACCACAACCACCACCACCCAACGCTCCCAGTCACCGTGGCCGCGGCAATCGCCGACACCATCGCCGTCGCCGCCGCCATCACGCTAGAGGCAGACGCCATCGCCGCCACCACACAACGCACACCACAACGCAGCATGGTGCCACCCGCAGGCACCAATCATCGCGACACCACCGCTCGCGATCACCTTCCCCAACATACTCCTCATACTTCTACAGCCGGTCACGCAGCCGCTCCAGACAACCCATTTCACTTCTCCCCAACACGACTCACTACAACAAGATGCTGTCACCAATCAATGACAAACCAGCTATCCCAACATTCCAGCTCTTCGCAGGCCTACCAAACCATGGCGACCATCCCCACAGTTCCAACAACGCACCCCACAAGAACGACTGGAACTCTGGCTTGATTAGCATGCTGATCAGCTTGAGGCACCTAACAAACCCCAACACACTTATGTCGCCAGCCTGTTACTTGACGGCGGCCTTACTTACAAAGACATCTCAGATCACGAAAGCTAGCACCAGCTAGCTGGAGTTGTCAGTGCTTTAGCAAGTGAGGGGCTGGAATCCTCGAGATCGCCGCATCACGTGAAAACTTCATATGTAGGGGCCCCCCCCCCCCCCCCGTGGGTTCAACTCCCTCCTGGGAGGACACTGATCATTGGTTGCGCAACCGTGAGAACGTAGTGAAATTGGTCCTTGACAGGCCTGCTTTCCAACCTCAAGATGAAGCGCTTCAGTTTCACACCTCTTCTCCTCTCCCTCCCCAAAGGTCCAAACGGCGGTGGTTGGGCTCGCCTGGCCGTGAGCTTTTGTATGATTGAAGAGCAGCGCTGACTGAAAAAGTTTCGTTTGTGTTCTGTGTCAGGGCTGGAAGCTAAACATACGGAGTTGACATCGTTTTTGACATTTTGTGGCAGGCAGCTGGCTGCGCAGAGCTTCTTTGCCTTCTGCGTTGGTAGTGCTCGGGCGAACCATGACAGTGGACATGGACCTCAAGGCAAAGAAAAGTGGTGGGAGCCTGAAGCTTCAAAGGGTTACCAGCTCAGCAAGGAAAAGGGCGCAAGACAAGTGGGCAGCGCGCGTCCGGCGCGCGGCTAAGATCAGGACAACGCACACCTGCCGCCGGAGCTGTAAGCCGAAAACACCTCGTCTTCACATTAGTAGGCAAAAAAAGGCAACCAAGTCAAGTTCAAAGCCACCTCAGCGTAACCACAATGACAAACCAGAGCTATGTATGCAGGAGCAGAAAGTCTTCGCCATGTGGTTGTGTGTCTTGTTAAAAGTTGGCGCATTTCTTCTCGAGGTACACTTGCGACTCAGTTTCGGCAGTGCGTGGGTGTCTGTGTGTGATGCGGCCTCCCAAACCCCCCACCGGCGGCCAAGCGGTGACAGCCCAGCTCATCGTCATGAGCATTTGAGCTGCTGGTAAGGGGAGAAGCAGCGTGCACGGCGCCAGGAAAAGCTCACGGAAAAAAACGAACCGGAATGAGGACAGAAAAGTGCCGAAGCAGGTACGCCAGAAGTGTCTCGAAGCAGTGACCTGTCAGAGGAGATGAACGAAGTAGCGCGCAGGCCTCCCAAACCCCCACCCCAGCTCATCGTCATGAGCATGTGAGCTGCTGGTAAGGGGAGAAGCAGCGTGCACGGCTGTAGGGAATCTCACTGAAAAAAACCCAGCTGGAATGAACACAGAGTCGCCAGTTCTCATCTGATGATGACCAAAAAAGAAACAACTGAACAACGCAGTAGCTGGGGAGCTGGAATGAACACAAAAACCCAGTTCTCATCTTCCAGCTCCCCAGCTAGTCCGCGTACTAAAGTTGTACTACAAAGTCACCAGTTCTCATCTTCCAACTCCCCAGCTACTCCGCGTACTACAGTTGTACTACAGAGTCGCCAGTTCTCATCTTCCCACTCCCCAGCTACTCCGCGTACTATCGTTGTACTACCAAGTCGCCAGTTCTCATCTTCCAGCTCCCCGGCTACTCCGCGTACTAAAGTTGTACTACAAAGTCGCTCAGCTTCCAGCTCCACAGATTGCTCCGCGTACTAAAGTTGTACTAGAAAGGCACAATCTCTGCAGAGGGTTGCGCGGTACTTTCACAAATCGCGCTCTCGCCTGCATGTCGCGCACTCGACACGCACGATCTCCGCAGAGGGTTGCGCGGTAATTTCACAAATCGCGTTCTCGCCTGCATTTCGCGCATTGCCCGCCCTTGAACAGAATCGTAAATGCATCCCGGAAGAAAGTCACAGATGTTATCCATGCGTTGGATGAGGCGCAACTGCCAGGCAGAGACTGTCAGGCGTTTCTCAGCGCGAAGGCCTCGTACTTTGCTACGTTCCAGAATGTAGATGTTGATGAGGCTGGAGAAGTTGTTGGCGCAGCGCCAGTAGCTGCGGCAAAGACGTGGAAGTTCCAAGCAGTGCAGTTGACGTACAACAATGCCACGTCTGACGAATGGCGCTCGGCTGATGAGCGTGTGTTGGGCAATCTTTTTGAACGCTTTCATTCTTATTTGGCGCGCCTGGGTTGGAGGAGGTGTCGTAGGCCACCAGTTTGGGGTGCGGTGGCCGACTGTTGCTGTGGAAGAGGCGGTGGTGGACGCTTCGGTTGTCCAAATGCAGCTGGCGATGGTTGTGTAGGTTGCTGTGGTGGGAGAAAAGTGGTAGAGCGGGATTGTGGCACGGGGGATCCGTACCGCGGATCAGGGCGGCGTCCTTGGGTGAATCGTGTCCTTTGCGGAGTGCTGGACCGCGGGGGTGTTTTGGAGCGCGTGAAGTCTGAAGGGAGTGCTGGCGGCGGGGGATTTTCCACCGCTGGTGCCGGGATCAACTCGGCATACTGCCAATTGTCTGGATGGGGTTGTTTGTTGGCAGCAGAGGTAATGGTGGGTGGTGTAACGGTGAGCTGTGGTGGTGTGGATGGTAGTGGCGAGGTGCTGCCCGCTGTGACGGCTTTTGGGGCTGCGAATGAAGGGTAGCGAACAATGGCATGGATGTCAGTCTGGGTGGGAGTGTGGCAGCTGTCTGGGCGTGGGGGGCCAAGCCACTCACCAGTACACCCCCACAGGCACATACGGACCTATGACCCATTCAGTACGCGCTCCACAGGCCCACCACAACCACCCGTACACTCCATCGCCTTCCGCCTCACAGCCTGCACACACTCCCTCACCTTCTGCCAACCAGCCTTTCCCACCACCACCCCCACCGCCACTTCCAACTGCAGCTCCTACTACTCCCACCGCAACATCCTTCAAGCACTGGCCGGCTCACTCGGCTCCACCAGCACCGCCATCAACAGTCCCATTTCCCAAACCACCACTTCAAGACTCTTGGCATTCCACAGACTCTCACTGGGACTCTAACTCTCTACACGGCCATCAACTTCACCGCACCATACAACCCACCCAATGGTCACGTCGCGTCGGCATCGCCGGTCTTCCCACCTTCGATGTTTTCCCGTGGCTCCTCGCGTACCACGGTACGGCAGGTTATACGGCCAGGACTCTCAGCCACGGGAAGTACTGTGGCCTCATCCCAACACGCAGCATAGCAGAGTCCGTCTTCACCACCCACCTATTACAAGAAATTCGGGACAAGCGCCTTGACCTGGACGCTATTGCTGAAGCCTTACACACTTCCCAAGGCACCGAAGTTCCCAACAAGAGCACCCAGGCTCGCGCCTTCCACGCCCCACTGATATCTCTCCTCACTCAACAACCAAGCTCACGCTCCAGCAGCCGCAGAAGGTTCAGCCCTTCGCGCCTTGAAAGCCACTTCTGACGACCTGGCACGAGCCCGAGAGAAGCTGCAAGCCCACGGCATCGAACTTACACCCCGCAAAGAGGCCGGCCGCTCCTCCGCCCCCAGTGCACCAGCTGCTCCAGCCGAACCCGCTGCACACAAGCCACATGAGCTGTCCGATGTCCTTCAACCACCGCATCCGTCTTTAAAAGACGATGTCCCAGAATCGTGGACAGCCCCGGCAATCCAACAATGGATGCGCATCTTCGATCCAGCTATTCAAGAATCCGCCAAGGAAGTGCTGCGCATTTTGCAGACGAGCAAAGTAACCACTGAGCAACTAAAAGAAGCTGCCACCCGATATGGTTTGCCACTAGCCCGCGTCAAGAAACTGACTATCAAAAGCTTACAGCACATTGTCAGTACAGGGGCAGCCGTTGCGTGCTGACTCTCTCTCTCTCTCTCTGCAACAACTCTACCATTTGCACCGCGCCCTCTCCACACTGATCCACAAAAGCCAATACATCGAACGCGCTGAAGCCATCTTCGCTGTCGGCCTCATTCACATCACCCTTCTCTTTTGCTATCCTTCTTCCACACAACGATCCCAACAATGGCGCCAACGCTTGCGACACCTTCAGGTTCTGCCTCACACTTACCGCTACCACAACTTCCTCTCCTCCAACTCAGTTTACATCAAACTCCACTTCAACACCATCTCTCCACAACGTTGTTACCACCAACATGGCCACTACTATGTGGGCTCCACTGCCATTGGCATACCCCATCGAGAACACAATCGCCGAGCCAAGCTCAAACGACTTCAAAACAACATCCCAGTCTCCGCTGAACTATCCCTGCGCTACTGGCATTCACATGACAATATTCACCACTTCACCACCATCCAGCTCTCTTCCCACGACAACTACGATCAAGCATGGATCAAAGAACACCACTTCATCTCCAACTGGATGCAACCCCTCAACTGGCCTTTTATCTCCCAACATCTCAAGGCCGAGGGATGGCAATTCACAAAGCACCGAGCACATTTCTACTCTCGCTTAGCCACTCACAAGCGGCTCTTTCGCAAGCTCCGCAGACGACAGCAGACGATCAGAGAACCATACCTTTTTACCTCCACAAAACATCAAGCCTTAACTCTTCTCCGCAATCTCACCAAGCAAAAAACTTCGCAGCGGCCGTCATACTGACCTAGAAGTGTAAGCCATCAGACGTATGGCCTCCAACCTTGAAGAGCCAGGTCGCAGCCGAGCCCTCCACATTATCAACAAAGCACTACACTACAGAAATTTGACACATCCCAAGCCCAACATTCCCCTTACAGTACCATTCCTGGCACATGACCAGTTCACCAAGCACTGCCAGCAATGGCTACAAACCACTATCCAACAACACAAGCATTTGGCCATTCCACTTCACCTCCCCACACACCGTCTACGCGAAGCCGCCCACAAAACACTCCGGGCACAGCTTCACAACCATCGCGCTTGGGAAGCCACCTTGCACACACCTCCTGACCCCAGTGACCTCCCGTGCGCTTGCTCTCACCTAAAAAACCTTCTTCTCGAGCCCGCCACAGCTACCACCAGCGACCACTACATCCTCACCTTGGACCAATTGACGTTACCACCACATCTCCGCATATTCCTAGACGCCAATATGAACAGCACCTTCTTCCCCAGCAAAGCCAGAAACTTTCTCACATTCCAAACCGCCTTCACCAAATGGCTCCGGTTGCAAGGGCTCCCGACCTCGCTCAGTCAACACTTGGGGCCTTTCCTTCAGCACCAATGGAGACTTCACACAACACACCTCAAACAACAACCGCGCTTTACAGCTCGCCTCATCCGTCAACTCCAAGAAT
Organism: Durusdinium trenchii; assembly: GCA_963970005.1. Taxonomy (NCBI): domain Eukaryota; class Dinophyceae; order Suessiales; family Symbiodiniaceae; genus Durusdinium; species Durusdinium trenchii. The sequence goes on from CAXAMN010005925.1 coordinate 53,983, forward strand.
ACCTGGGCGACAACGTCGTACTCCATCATGCTGATCACAAACTCCAACAACCCCGGATTTTCTGCCCACGTCAATACTTCACAGGCGCACTCAACACATGGCAGGCTCCGGAACTTTTTGAACCCCTTCCACATCTCAATTCATCAAACATCCATGACCACCTCTCCGCCACCATACCGGCCAGCCTTCGCTCCCGATACGAATGGGGATTCAGAAAGGATTTCACAATCCCATACAGCATTGTTCACCTCAAGGCCAAGAAGCAGTGGCAGAAAGGACGCACCATTATCTCATATTTCCACTCCCTGAGTGGCAACCTCTTACGCATCACCAGCCGAGCACTCGACATCATTTTGCAACACCTTTTGCCACAACATCCAGGCCAACTGTCCATCCCACAACTATGGCGCCACCTCCATTGCTACCTTACCCACACACCGGCAGACATTCCTCTTCGCGCGACCAACGATGACCTTGCGGGCTTCTTCAACTCAGTGCCCCAACACCGCCTCATTGACGCAGTCCACTCTATGATTCAACAATGGCAGCACCAACATACTACACACACCCTGACCGTTGACACCAAAGCCACCGGCAACCCCTTCCATCACTCCCACGTTGGCAGACACTACATGTCGCCTTTGCACTCATTTTCCGGGCATGCAACAACACCTACAAACAAATCCGAGGGGCTGGGATTGGCTCCCAACTCTCTCCTGCCATTTGCAATGTTGCAATCACCCTCATTGAGCACTCCTGGCACCAGCTCCACAACAACCTTCTCCAGCACACAGCCCTCCACTTTACTTACTACAGATACGTTGACAACCGTTTCATCGTGCACAACGAACACTTCCTCTCCCACCCAGCTTTACAGACTCTCATTCACCACAACTTCTTTGGCGATCCAGTAGAGCGGTAAACAGTGGACGACTTTCACCTCCTGGGCTTCAACATTGACCTACCACAACGAACCATCACCTACATCCAACCCACACAACCCTGGAAAATCAGGGATCCCACCACCGCCGTTAGCCAGCGCTTGGCTCTTTCCGGCTTAGCTTCCAGATTCCATGCAATATACACATACACCTTTCCACCCAACACCGCAGCGGCAGCGGCTGAAGAGCTTATCCGGCTGTACGTCCAAAAAGGACATGACCCAACAGCAAGCCGGCGTTTTTTAAGGAAAAAGCAGACGATGCCACCTTTTCATGCGCCTGCGCCGACCTCGGCTACCTGTGTGCGTCACCCCTGTTCCTAAGGGTTCCGCTTGTCTTTGCTTTTCTACCACAAGTGCAGGGGGCAGCAGGGAATCCACAGTTCTGCTGCCAACGAAGACAGCTGTGGACATCCCGTGAAGCAGATTGGGACGCCAATCTGTGTACCTGCCAGGACACTGTTGATTACGCTGTCCAATTTCCCTTCTGTTGTTTCCATGGTGGTTCATGATACTCCCACAAACCATTTCCCTCCGCCGCCTTCAGCTGCTGCGCGTTCGTGAACTGATTAAACATTTCAGTTGCGCTGACCTTTTCACCTTGCGTTTCCCTCACCTTCCTTCTCGATGTGGGAATTGAGTTAACAGCAAACCAATGTCAGAGTGTGTCAAACCCTGTCCCTAAGGGCTTTCCATGTTTTCAAAGCAGGGGCGTACGGCTCGTCATGCCCACCGTACGCAATGAAGCTACGGTGTGACGAGGGAGGGGTGGACTGATCATCCACCTGTACCTGCTTCAACGGTTGAGTACGCTGTTCCAATCCTTCTTTTTTGATTCCATGGTGGTTCATGCTACGTCGCGCAAACCTTTTTTTTCCCACCGCTGACTTGCCGCGCTTGTGTGTCAGATTGCAAACATTGTTCAACCATACAGTTCTCGCCGACCTTTTCGCCTTGCCGTTCCCTCACCATTTTCGACCTGGGAATTGAGCTAACTGAAAACCAATGTCAAAGTGTGAACCGCTCAGCCGTCCCACTTGGGTGCTGGGTGTGATACCCGTGACAGGGGCGCCAGCCTTTTCGTTTCCACCACTCGTTGGATTCTCTTAACCGACTTCTTTTCACCACTGGATTAACTGCATAAAAAGCCGTCGGGCTTACACGACATGCCACCACAGCCGCCGGGCTTAAAAACAGAATTCATTTCCACTTGAGGCCAGGCGTGGTTTCCCAACCCCCCCTCCCCGCCGAGTTCTACTCCCTACCTAATTAGGGTAACAGAGGGAAATGGTACTCGGCACACTTGTGTGTCGGTGCCTTTCCCTCTGTTGTCCCTTTTCTAGTCTTCTCTACCCGGGCGGTTTAAGACTAAAGTCCCGCTCCCTAACTGTTGCACTTAATTCGTTTCTGCTAAGTAATCAGTAACTAGAGTGCTAAGTATTCAGACACACACACATGGACATACACCCCCTCCCTGCCCCCTCCCTTTCCTTCTTGCGCTTTTCGTCGTTTGTTGGCCTTTCTCTCAGGCTTTTTAGGTTGCTCTTGAGGCTCGTTTCCCTACCCCAGTCAAGGGCTAAGTATTCACTTTTTTCTACTCCTACCTTTCCCTCTTGCCCTCTTAGCGCTGCTCTTTCTGTGTTTCTTTCTTTTGTTTCTAAGGCTTTTTAGGTACCTATTCAGGTCGTTCGCACGAGCGCCGCAAAGCGGCACCGTGTGTGTGTGTCAAACCCTGTCCCTTAAGGGCTTTCCATGTTTTCAAAGCAGGGCGTACGGCTCGTCATACCCACCGTACGCAATGACGCTACGGTATGACGAGGGAGGGGTGGACTGATCATCCACCTGTACCTGCTTCAACGGTTGAGTACGCTGTTCCAATCCTTCTTTTTTGATTCCATGGTGGTTCACGCTACGTCCCCCAAACCTTTTTTTTCCCACCGCTGACTTGCCGCGCTTGTGTGTCAGATTGCAAACATTGTTCAACCATACAGTTCTCGCCGACCTTTTCGCCTTGCCGTTCCCTCACCATTTTCGACCTGGGAATTGAGCTAACTGAAAACCAATGTCAAAGTGTGCGCAGTTGCAAGTGACATGGTCACGCAGGTAACCCTTGAGAGCGCAGGTTGGACCTAGCCTGCGTGCATGAAGTCAGTCCGTTTCAGGAAATTTAAACCTCCAATGCTCCACAACGACATGTTTCAGTGGAAGGTACGCCTTTGCGACAGAGTATTTCGAGCGCGTGCCTTTGTTCCACGCGTGTCGCACGCCTCCTCGGCAAGACTGCTGGACTAAGGAATACCAAAGCACGGTGACCAACATTCATTTTCACTACATCCTTGTGGGGGCTTTGGCCAATGAGATGGTTCGTTTGACCAAGTTCAAAGATTTGAACAGCATTACCTTTGTACACAATCAGTCGCTTGGATGGGAAACAGCATTACAATTGAATTCACGGCTGGCCGAGGGTTCTTCAAGGAAGTTTCTCCCACCCGAAAGCCGGAGACTCCTGGAAAAAACTTTGCTGTCCTTACTGGGGCGCAACATGGTACATTTAACAATTTCAGCAGTAGAGTATGAGTGAGACACGAAATGGATATGGAGTTGCTGATTTTGTGAGGATTCAAAGTCCCAAAGAGCTAGAGCCTTTCAGAAAACTGACACGCTTGAGAAATGTGGCCATCAAGGACAGCAACGTGTCAGTGAACGCAAAGGTTTCCTCAAGTTCCTTCTCATTGATGTCATGTGTGCAGGACAACCCACTTTGCAGTGGAAGGGCAAGTTTCAGGGTCTCTTGGACAAGCAGATCTAAGATTGAATACTGGGAGCCCAGCGTGCAAGGGAGTGTCATCCTGTCCCTCACCTGGTCCCCCTTAAGCGTCAAGAATGCAACAACTAAGTAATAACGTATTGCTATTTTGGTGTTGTATTTTCTGACTTGTTTGGAGCTTTTTGCTGCTGGAGAGTTCCTGAAGGTAAGTATCCTTCGGTGGCTTCCTCAACTCCGCAAGATTGATGGCCACGACATCGAGGATTTCGAGCGAGTGGAAGCTAGCAACCTGCGAGCTTCCCTGTGCCTCGGCACAAGTTTTTTGAAGGCTTCGAAAGCTCTACATTCGGGATCCTGTTTTCTCGTGTTCGGGGCAGTTGGAATCATTTTTGCGCCACCATGGTTTGTTTGTGGATTTTTTTATCCTGACTAGTTACTAGTTTTGGCCAGCGCAGGACTTGTTGCAGGTTTGGCAGTATTGGCAGGAGGTAGTGGCATGATCATGCATGCCTGGCTCCAGCATGTGAATGACGCTGTCCCTTTCATGCCCACGGGCCCCATTTGGTAGTGCTTCTAAGTCAGCTTCGGCAGCAACCTTTGGTTTGGTGGCCTGCAGTTGAGTTGAGACGTCCTTTTGCAAATCCAGCATCCAACAATTCTCCTGCGACTCTTTCCGCGGCGCCGCGCGCGTGGTGCGAATGCGGACAACTGGGACCACAAGACAGGCAAATGGTCCTCGACCGCCCGAGAAGTACCTGCGCCTTCTTGCCAATTTGCTTCTTTCACATCATGCCTACGCAAGTGGCCGCGCCAAGCTTGCTTCATTGTTTGTAGCAGTTGGGAAGTGAATCGTTCAGATGATCATGGGTGCCAACACTGCCGCGCACGTGGCGTTAGTTTCCTCGGAAGGGAAGACAAGACCAAACCTGCCGCGGCTTTGAACTTGCGACGGAAACCGTGTGTATCGGATACCCGCGTATCGCAATCAGGAATAGAAAAAGCGGATAGTCACTTTGCTACCATTGCGTCTTCCAAGTTCTCCGACTTCCATTTGCGCAACACAGCGGAGTTGAGCACTATACAGTATATCAAAATCATCAAACGTTTCTCGAAGAACAGTCATAACCTGCCGAACTGGAACGCCAGTTTGGCTACATCCTGCATCTCAAAAGCGTGCTTTGCTGTCCTACGACGCGGGCAGTGTTGAGCTTGGCAAAAATCATCATTGATCCTCTCCACAGCTACTTTGCAGATGGGATTTAGCATCTCGGGAGATGGTTTTGCTCCAACAGTGGTTGGTAATGACATCTGGCAGCTTCAGTCCGCCAGGTACAATGGGCGTGCAGTTCAAAGCAGTTTCGAAACCCATCAGCAACCCAATCCCGACTTGTTTTGAGAGCGAGAACACAATGTTCCGGGCGCCTAACGTCGCCTGGCACGTCGCCTTCGGGAGCCCGTAGAACAGTTGCCTGGCACGTTCCGAGGTGAAGCCCACCTGCTGCTTTGCAGACTCTGAGGTGTGCGTATAGGCAGAAGCCAGCCGCAGCGGAGGGTTTCCGGGCGGGCAAACGACACCATCTATTTCTGCCCAAAACAGCGGTCAAAAACGGGGGGTGCAGGGTTTCCGGGCGGGCAAACGACACCATCAATTTCTTGAAACAACAGGGGTCAAAACAGGGGGGGCGCAGAAAGCCAAAATGCCTAACGTCGCCTGGCTCGTCGCCTGGCACGTCGCCTTTGGGAGCCCATAGAACAGTTGGCTGCAGTCCAGAGGCAGCCGAGGTGAAGCCCACAGACCAATCCTGCTGCTGCAGCTGAGGCTAGAAACCAAAGCATCTGTGATGTGGGATTGGTGAAAACGGTGTGCACACCCGCTTCCGATCTCTGCCAGAAGTATGCTAAGACCACGACAAAACCCATGGTTAGCTTGCGTTTTGCCTTCTTTGGTGTCTGTGCGCGCGCGTTCCTTCCGCATGGCACACCTGCGAAAAATGTGAACATGAACGCTTGAAGACATGAACCCTGCAAATCGCTCCTTGCCTGGAGGGCCCATGTAAATTGAAGAGGCCTTTGCTTACACATATGTGTTGGTCCTGGTGCCTGGCGGGTTGGGCGAGATAGAGGGCGAGATGTGGGCGAGGTATTGGGCGAGATGAACACGTTTGCCCAGAAGACCCATGCCCACTAACACCCAAACACAGAAGTCCTTGCAACGCAACGCAGCTGTGGCAACCAGTCATATACTGGGTGCGATACTTGTTTCCGCATGGAGGCGCCGCGTTTCACCAAACAGGCCTGCCACCAAGCTTGAAATCATGCTTCCAATACCCAGTCTGCAATGGAAGAAACCTGCTATAATCATAGGGCGTGCAAAACAATGACAGGCAGCAAATGAGTAGGAGCAGCGGCAGCGACAAGCAGCAGCAAGCAGCAAGCAGCAGCACCAGCAACAACCAAGCAGCAAGCAGCAGCACCGGCAGCAATCAGCCAGCAGCAGCAGCAGCAGCAGCAGCAACCAGCAGCAAACCAACAGCAGCCAACCGCCAGCAGCAGCAGTAGCCAACCAGCAGCAGCAAGGCGGCAGCAGCAGCAGAAAACCAGCAGCAAGCCCGACATATATTGATTACCATAGATTACCAAACAACAAACGCCTCCACCCCTAGACACGCAACTGTGTGGGGACACGCTTCGCAACGACTTCTCAAAAACACTAATCAGACTGCTCCTCGCTCATCCGCTTTGATGGAGATGGGACCTTCTCGAAAAGGCTTCAACTATGGGTTGACAAAAGAAACCTCTAGAAACAAGTTCAATTTCATAGCTATTCGATAGCTCACCCCAATGGTATACTGGTTTCACATTGCAGTGTGAACGCGAAAAAGCCAGTGTGCCACGCAGATCTGGCATCAATAAGATGGAGCTCATCTCTTCTAGTTTGCACTGCTTTGATTGCTCCCCGCAATGGCACACCGGCTTCCATACAAGATCTTGATCACGATAGGGGTAAACACAGGCACCCAGTATGTAGAAACAAATGCACGAGGCAAATGAGGCCTGCCCCCTTTCTGTCCCAACATTGGTTGGGAAGCGCAACTTGAGGCTGGTTGTATTCCAAGCACTAGTCACCAAAAAGAACAAATACACAGTATGAAATGACCAAACAATGATCGTCTACACTCCTAGACACAAAACTGCTTGGGGACACCGTTTCGCAACGATTGTTGAAAAATACTAATCACAATGTAGTGAAGCCAAAAAGATGAAATCGCAACGGCGCACTTGGGAGTACAATAAACTTGAGACAGAATCAACAGTGTGCCCTTGCGGTTTGGTCGAATTCTCAACCTGTGATCAACAACAACACATACAAAAACTTAGCCCAATCAAGCTTTCCCCCAAGGGCACACCTCATCTGGCACAAGTTCATGCCATTCGAGACAAGTTAACCCGAGCACCCAGTAGGTCGACGTTGGGGTGAGATTTCTATCCTTGCGTCAACTTACCGTCGACAGTAATTAAAGTCAACTTTACTTGAGGCGATGGAGGTGGACGAAAGGTAGTGCTCAGCAGCGGCAGCAGGCAGCAGGGGCAGCAACAGCAGCCAAGCAGCAGTAAAGCAGGAAACGCGAGGAATTATATGGAATATAGAATGGTTTTATATAAATAAATCACACGATTTTGCACTGCATAACCCTAGTTTTTCGTACAAATTTGGGCGGGTTGCACAGACGGAGCTAGTCTATAAGAGCAATGGTAGGCAAGGTCGAAGGCATGACGGATCAAACCCAAGTTTCTGAAGGCACTAACGACGATGACATGTAAGATCAAATCTTACATCAACGAAATTGAAATCAGGACGTGTAGACTCTCAGTGTTTGCGCGCACCTCGACAGATGCAATGGGCATATGCACTGGGAAACTGTTGGCCATCTATCTTGGGCTACCAATGTGGCGCAGCTGGGGCACGGAAGACAAACTGTTTAAACATTTCATCCTCAACTCAAAATATTGGCGCATAGGTCTTTTCATTGAACTTGGCTTTCAGCGTTTCTTTTCTGAGACTTCACCAGTTCACTAGTAAAATGCAATGTGTTGTTCAATGGTAGAACAAGACCGCATGCGTCAACAGCGAAGGTTCATCATATTCATCTTATCTAGTCGGCTTTGTTCATCACTATCAGTATCGGCTTATCTAAAATTCAAAAGCAATCCCAAATACAAATTACACCGGCATAGGCCCCACCTGAGATAGCGGGCGTTTGGAGAAAAGCAGATAGTGCCTTAGGAAACGATCCCAATTTCGTTGTTAATGAGCGATCCTTGACATGACATGATGTCACCCCTGGCATGACACCATGTCATCCACGACAAGAAACGATGCATACCACAAGGCAACACAAGCATCATTTTGTCAGGTGCAATATGAGCGGACATCGGCCCTGGCGGCCCTGGCATGATGTCATCCCTGGCACCGGCACCAGCACGCCGACACAAAATGCCGATCCAGCAGCAGCAGCAGCATCATCAACAGCACCCGCCAAGAAAACGCCAATCCAACACCAACACCCCCCACACCCCAAGAAAATGCCGATCCCCCAAGCAAAACGCCGACCCAGCACCAGCACCCGCGCCAGCACCCAGGGCCAGGCCCCCCCCTAAGCATGAAAGATCAAGATCAAGGCACCAAGCTTATCCCAATACAGAATTGCTAGAACAAAAAGAACTCAGCTAGCACGTTAGGTTTCGTGAATCATTTGCTGAGTTGTGGATACTAGCATGGATCACCCGGCGCAGCTTGTCGTTGCGTTTTGCGGAGGTGAAGGTTGGGTCTATACAGGCTGTTCCCATTGCCAGGCTCGAAGAAAGCGCTGTAGCCCGGCTCTGCTCTCTTCGCGAGGGCCAGGCGACGTGCCAGGCGACGTTAGGCATTTTGGCTGGCTGCCACCCCCCCGCGTTTTGACCGCTGTTGTGGGCAGAAATAGATGGTGTCGTTTGCCCGCCCGGAAACCCTCCGCTGCGGCTGGCTTCTGCCTATACGCACACCTCAGAGTCTGCAGAGCAGCAGCATTGCTCTGTGGGCCTCACCTCGGCTGCCTCTGGACTGCAGCCTTGGGAGTCAGCCTTTGGAACGCGCCGGCAACTGTTCTATGGGCAGGCGACCAGCCAGGCGACGTTAGGCATTTTGGCTGGCTGCGCCACCCCGTTTTGACCGCTGTTGTGGGTAGAAATAGACGGTGTCGACGGGAAACCCTCCGCTGCGGCTGGCTTCTGCCTATATACGCACACCTCAGAGTCTGCAGCTGGTTGGGTGCTGCTGCTGCTTCTGCTGCTGCTGCGCTGTGCTGTTTTGCTGCTGGTGGTTGGCTGCGGCCAGTTGCTGCTGGTTTGCTCTCGCTGGTTAGCTACTACTGCTGGTTAGCTACTGCTGGTTAGCTGCTGCTGGCTTCGTGCTGCCTGCTGTTTGGCTGCTGCTGGTTTGCTGCTGCCGGCTTGCTGCTGCTGTTGGGTTGTTGGTGTTGTTTTGCTGCTGGTTGGCTGCTTGCTGCTGCTTGCTGCTGCCGCTGCCGCTGCCTGCGCTACAAAGCCTACTCATTTGCTGCTGGCTGTTGTTGCACAAACCCGATCATTGTGGCAGTGTTGTAAACTGGGCTTGGGAAGCATGGTTTTGGCTTAGATGGCCTGTTTGGTGACGCGGTGTCCCATGCGGAAACTAAGTGCTGCAAGGACTCTGTCGTGACTTAGTCGTGGTGTGGTGTCACAGTGTGATTTGCTTGCCGCAACTGCTTTGCAAGGACTTTCGCGTCTGGGTGGTTACCCTCGAGGTAGGAACTTAAAGGTGGCGCCAACATGTGGGTCAGAGGTGTGCCATGGGGGTTGGACCATGGCAGCCGGCAGCCCATAGGAAACCTTAGAACCCACCAACATGTAGAAGATTGAATCGCAATGGAATGGTGTAGGTTTAGAAACAATCTAGGCTAGGAGAACAAGTGCTTGTTCCGAAGCGGTGTGCCATGGGGATTGGGAGAGGAAAACACGCAAGAATGAATAGATATATGTTTGACGTTCCATGCTGTTTGCACTCTATGTAGAAACTGAAAGCTGGTACCAACATGTGGGTCAGAATCGGTGTGCCATGGGGATTGGATCACGGCAACCCACAGAGAACCTTAGAAAACATCAACATGTAGAAGATTGAATCGCAGTGGAATCGTGTAGGTTTAGAAAGAATCTAGGAGAAAAAGTGCTTGTTTCGAAGCGGTGTGCCATTGTGTTTTCCAAATGGGGTAAGTTCTTACATTCGTGGGGTAAGCGGTGTGCCATGGGGGTGGGTCAAGTTCATGTGCGATGGGGTAAGTTAGCACGTCGGGTCGTACCCCAACAACGCTGATAAAACTGTCGGCGCGACAGCTTTGTGCCAGAATGTGTCAATGACGCTGCCCCGTTCATGCCCAGGGGATCCCAGGTTTTTTTTTGCAAGTTTGGTTTAGCCTTCGCTGTTTCCACTGCGCCCCACTCTGTTGGACAGAGTGGGGCCGCAGAGCCTTCAAGATCCCACAAAAGTTGCCTACAGTAGGTGAACTGATTTAGGCTGAGCATTTCACAGGCTGCACCTTTGCAACCTTGAACTTGAGAATCCTTCTGCCCGACCTGTGGCATCCTGTGGCCACTGCCAAGCCCGTCAGCACCGGTGCGACAAAGGGCAATATGCTGAGCCTGTCAAGTTCAATACACTGAGGCCTTCCCCAGCAGCCACAAGTAGAGAGAACACTGAGGATGGATCATGCGACCCTCATACGCATTGGGATGCGTTAAACCGTTAAGTACGCATGAACTGTCCTGCTTGTCGCGCAAATGTGTTTTTCACTCCAACTATCACCACCGTTTTCGTGTCAGTACGTCGAACTTAAATACTCCAAAACTCAGGAGGCAATAGACATGATGATGAAGCGAGAACCTTGGAAGCATGGACAAAAGTTGGCTGTAGGCTGACAGAAGCATCCATTGTGCTACCGGTTTCTTTCCCAAACTACCCTTGAGTGTAGTTAGCTGAGGCTTGCCAAGTGGATCACCAAATTTCCATGGCCCACTTGCATTTCGACGATGTGGTCCGAGATGCTATTCGTTTCTTGGCGTTTATGGCATTATGTTAGTGGAAACACGTGGAATCTTGTCGGGAACTTCAGACTTGGAAAGGACGCGCAAGATTTGCACTTTCCCAAGCAAAGGGAAAAAACTGCAAGGGTAGGTAAAATACGTTGTGCTTTGATAGCGGTTTTCAGCAAGACCGCAGATGTCAATGATGTCACTGGTTTTTGCTTAGGTGAAGTTTGGCTTGACCTCCACTCCGAGAGAGTTGGAGTCACAGCCACGACAGGAGCTGGGTCACGCATGACAAACTTGACAGCCGCGGCGCCTGCATTCTGTGACCATGGCCCTGTGCTTGATGACTAGCTGCTAGCTCATCTCAATGCCTTGTGGATACAACTTGGCGGAAGACGCAGCGCATCCCAAGATGAATTGCGACTGAGAATTTTAGTATGTTGATGGCCGTGTGCCATTGATTGCCCTTTGTTGTGGTCAGCAGTCTGAACACAAGCCAACTCGGCGACGCGATAGCAGCATGCGTTATTGACCGTTATTATATACATGCTACACTGGTGCGAAGTTTCAGATGTGGTTCGTCACGGATTTGGCGGTAGTTCGCCAAAGTTTCAACAGTGACGGTATCATTGCGAGTGCTCGATGCACAAACCTTGAGTAGATTGTACAGCTATCCACGCTTGCACGCTGCAAGTCTCAAATATATCAAAGAACAGTTGCCAGATGGACACTAGTACTGCATGTGTTCAAGTGTTGCATCGTTTTTTATCCGATATCACTTGCAGTCCGTCGTTTGTTTTTCTTTGGCGCCGTTGCCCAGCTTACTCGAAAGGCCGCCGCTTGCCTTGTGTTTGCGCCAGTTGATGTGATCAAGGAGAGGCTTCAGGCACAGGGTAGTCAGAGATGCCATTTGTCTCCATGGATGTCCAGATTTGTGCAGGTGCAAGGCCCTGGACAGGAGCAACATCTTCAAGGACATACTGTAATTTTCTGTTGGGATCATGGTTAGTGAATCTGCATGCTTTTTTGTTGCGCATGGACATCCAAGTCAAGGTCATGGAACTGCTGTCACGGCATTGGCATTCATCTCCAAAAGGAACCACAGACAACGCAATCTTCACTTGGGGCGCAGTTGTTGTTTTTTTATCCATTTGGGTTTCCAGCATTTCAGAGACACCATGACATGTCATCACTTCAACCTGCAGACAAGTTTGCATTGAGCAGCAGCAGAATGCAACAAAATTTGAACGCGAGACAAAGTTTGTTGGAAGTAGCAACTTGCCAACGTCACCTCCTTTGCAAAAGTTTTCCAGATAGGAATCTGAAGCCGTGTGACGGAGTCTCCAAAACCCAGCTCCTTCTTGAGCAAGTGATTGCCGCACGCAGCATACCGGTGTCATAACTTTGAGACTTTCCCTATCCTTAGCGCAGCCCCCTCAAAGCGCTAAAGTGGCAAGCCTGCTGCATAAACACCAAAGCAGGTTTTACTCACAAAGTTCATACACAGGCCAACCAACTCTGGAACTCATTGAGCATCATGGATCTATGGAGCCACAGGTCATCAGAAGCGCCATTTGCATAAAGGCGGGGTCGCCACGAAGCAAGCAGAAACATACAAATACCGCGCGCCCACTCATAGCCTCAAAATAGAAAACAACATCAGGGTTGCTGGCATCCCCCTGGCAATTGATCACACAGCAAGCATCACAAAAAAACAAGCAGGGCTGGCTTCTTCAGCTCTGCCAGCACCGCTTTGGCCTGGGTCTTCATCATGCTCTTGCAATAGCGAGTCGGGTTGCTTCAAATTGGGTTTGCTTCAGCTCTGGTACATCCAAAATCATTCTTGAAAATCCTTGGTTCTTCACACTGAGCTGACAAAAGGGACATGATGTGAAAATCCAAGGATGATTCAGGAATGAGTCTTGAATGGAGACTTTCCCAGACCCAATTTGTGTGGCTGATCTGGCTCAATGAAGGGGCCAACTGGGACATGGTCTCATTAAATAAGGTCTGGGTTTAGGATCGAAATCCCTGAGACAGGATCAATCAATAGAGGTCAATCAATAGAGCTTGGCAAGCTTATCATCCTCCTCAGTGTAGCCATGCCAAAGAGGAGAGTGAGAGGAAAGCCTGGGAAGCGAGGCCTTCCATACTACATGAAGGACTATGCTGAACTGAGGCCAAGGGAGAGGGCATTGGTACCCAAGAAAAGGTACTCTATGAGGAAGACTCTGGTGAAGAGTGCTCTTATGATGACAGCCAGGAATCTGACAATGAGAGCCTTGGAGCATTGTTATTGTTTTGGAGTGGTCTTGGGTTGTATTTGGCGCCAAAACCATTCCAACCCAACTCAACAGTAGACTCTACTGAATCCTCCCTTCATGGCAAGCAATGTCAAGTCTAAGGATGCTCTCACTTTTCAATTCACCCTCAAACCATCACATCTTCCACCCGGGAATGAAAGCAGGAAGAAGTCAAGGTCATCAAAAGAGAAGAGAAAGAAAGAGAAGAACAAGGGCAAGAGAAAGAGAGAGAGAGAGAGAGAGAGAGAAAAAAAACAAAAGGGTGATGGGACAGATTCTGATTCAGATTTCCTGCCAGGGCGCCTTGACTTTGCAAAACATTGAATGAACTTTGTAAGTTTATTGAGTGACCTCTATTGATTGATCCTGTCTCAGGGATTTCAGTCATAAAGCTTGAGTGAGATCATGTGCCAATCATGTACCATTGAGCCAAATCAGCCGCACAAATTTGGACTGGCAAAGTCTCCATTCAGGGCTCCACTCGAAACCAAGGCATTGGAGACACATAGGCCCTTATTTCACAGAGAAAGGCATGAAGTGCAAACCTCGCCACTTGGATTGCTTGGATTGGGCAGCAGGATGTTGGGCGGGTCCAGTTTGTGTGTGTGTGGTGTATGTAAAACCACCTGTGAAGTGTTTTGTCCAAGTGAGTCCAGGTGACATGAAGTGAACTGATGATCTGATTGCACAATCAAAAGCCAAGGAAAAACTGTCTGAACATATCTGAGAAGGTGCGCCACCTGATGCATTGTGATCCAGACCTCTTTGCACCTAGCTCCTGCAGTCAGCACATTCATGCCTAACAGTGGCAGAGTGAATCACTGTGTTCAATCTTTGAATTGAAAATACGGGGCCACCCATCATTGCATGACATAGTTGAAAATTAAGGGGCCACCCATCATTGCGTGACATAACCATCCAATCATCCGCCATAATATAATAACATAAACCCAAAGACAACAGTCTGCAATTGCTCAGGCAGCCAGCTCGCTGGCCTATCAGGAAAAGACTTGGAGCAGCTGTACTTCCTGAGCACAGGCCTAAGCCCTTTCCTTGCTGTCAAGAACCTGATCTGCACTGGAAGGGGGGGCCTGAAGCTTGTCTTTAAAAATACAACATATGACTCACAACACGTCTCACAACATTTAGGGCTGTCTCTTATTGTTTGCCTTACTTGTTGTTGTCATGAGAGGGGCATGGAGACTTCAGGTTGGTTTGAGGATGGGGTTGAGAGAGGTGGAGGCCATAAAAAGATAGAAATAGATAGTGAGAGAGAGAAAGCGAGGGCGTGAGAGAGTGAGACAGGGTTAGTGTGGGTGTGTGCCAGTGGAGCAGTTGGTTGCGCCTTGGCCTGGCTAGGTGGACATGTGAAACAGAGTTGGACATTCTTGACAATGAAGGGTGCCCATGACATGGTTGAAACTACACTGGGACCTGGGAACATCTGGGGAACATTCAGCTGTGCAACTGTGCATTTCCAAATCATGTTTGAAGCAGCCCATCACGCAATTAGTTTTTGCGAATCCAAGACCCTACAAACCCTAGTTCTCTGTAGACCCCAACAATCACACGTCAGAACTCCCGGCCGTCAGAAACACCAAGTTTAAGAGACACCAAGTTGAAGAATTTCAGAAATGCAGAAATTGTTAATTTCCGAATTGCCGCCAAACTATACATAAAAGTAAAATTTTTCAGATATTCAGAAAATGTTAATTTCCGAATTTCCGCCAAACTATGCATAAAAGTAAATTTTGCAGAAATTCAGAAATTGTTAATTTCCGAATGTCCGCCAAACTATGTAAAAAAAGTACATCTTTCTGAAATTCGGAAATTGCTAATTTCCGAGTTTCCGCCAACTATATATATAAACATTGTGGTCGCGTGGGGGGGTGAAAAATTGCACCCGCAGACGAAGACGAACTGCGCAGACACTTTCCTGAGATGGATACGCACTGAACCGAAGATTCCTGGGCAAAGACGCAGACGAAGACGCATCGCCCGCAGACGAATGCCCCAGCGCAGACGAATTCCCTCGCGAAGACGAAGACGAAGCGCATCACCCGCAGACGAGTTCCCCAGCGCAGACGAATTGAATTCCCTCGCGAAGACGAAGACGAAGACGCGTCCCACGCAGACGCGAAGACGAAGACGAAGACGCGTCCCACGCAGACGAATTCCCCAGCGCAGACGACTTCCCTAGCGAAGACGAAGACACGTTCGGTGAAACGGTAAAGACTTCCAACGGAAAAAAAGCCGGACATGGAAGCAACAGCCCGAAACAAAAGAAGCGGAAAAATACCGGATATGAAAACAACAGACCAGAAACGGATAAGACTTGAAACGGAAAAAAGCCGGATACGGAGGAAACAGAACGGAAAAAATCCGTAGGAAAAAGGGCCGGACATGGAAGGAACAGCCAGAAACGGAAGAAAGACTTGAAACGGAAAAAAGCTGGACAGGGAGGAAACAGACTGAGCGCGGAAGCCATCAGACATGGGTTCGCGCGCGCGCGCCGCAATCAGCTCTATACAATATTCAACTTCCGGCGTGCGCGCGCACGCGCGGACCCAAAACATTGTCCAACTTGCCACGGCTTTGCTGAAATAAAGAGAGTTGCAAGGACCCCCTGCTTTCCAGAGAATCTTGGAATCTCGTTGTTGGAAGCCTTTGAATCATGCTGGTCCTGAACATACGCCATTTAAGAATAAATCTGTCCAGGAAATCTGTCTGCGCAATGTGTCGTCAGTGTCTCTGTGTCGTCAGGGTTCGATGTGTCGTTGGCGAATGTGTCTTCGGAATGTGTCGTCAGTGTCTCTGTGTCGTCAGGGTTCATCAATGTGTTGTTGGCGAATGTGTCTTCGGAATGTGTCGTCAGGGTTCAAGGTGTCGTCGGCGAATGTGTCTTCGGAATGTGTC
>CAXAMN010005925.1:77907-105970 GCA_963970005.1 Durusdinium trenchii
ACTACTACTACTACTACTACTACTACTACTACTACTACTACTACTACAGTCTACCATTACT
Source organism: Durusdinium trenchii (assembly GCA_963970005.1). Taxonomy (NCBI): domain Eukaryota; class Dinophyceae; order Suessiales; family Symbiodiniaceae; genus Durusdinium; species Durusdinium trenchii. The sequence goes on from CAXAMN010005925.1 coordinate 77,969, forward strand.
ACAGTCTACTACTGACTACGACCACTACAGTCTACAACTACTTCAGTCTAATACTACCACTACAGTCTACTAGTACTAGTACTAGTACTACTACTACTACTACTACTACTACTACTACTATACAGTCTACTACTAGTAATACTACAGTCTACTAGTACTACAGTCGACTCGTACCACAGTCCCCTATTACTACAGTCTACTGCTACCACTACCACTACCACTACCATGCACTACCACTACCACTACCGCTACCACTACTACTACTACTACTACTAGTACTACTATAGTCTACCATTACTACAGTCTACTACTACTGACTACGACCACTACAGTCTACTAATACTACAGGCTACTAGCACTACAGTCGACTAATACTACAGTCCACTACTACGACAGTCTACTGCTACTACTACAGTCTACTAATGCTACAGCCTACTAGTACCACAGTCGACTAGTACCACAGTCCACTATTACGACAGTCTACTGCTACTACTACTACCACTACTACTACAGTCTACCATTACTGCAGTCTACGACCACTACAGTCTACGACCACTACAGTCTACAACTACTACGGGTTTGGACCCCAATTCCTTTGCCAATCTGCGGCTGCACTGAAAAGTTTGCAAAATTGGAAGACGCAGCAGCACCAGAAGAACTCGGCATTGATTTCTGGAATTTGTGGCAAACGACACATCCCAACCCAAATATTGTGCTCTTGCAACGCTTCCACGTTGCCCCCAGAGTCAGCCATGTGTCCTTCCGTGAGCCTTCGCCAAACTGACAATGACTTTGCTGCCGCCAAGACTTCCCCAGGCGGAAGCAGGTGCACCTTAGGCATCCTTGCTTCTGACAGGGGTGGCAGTGACTGGCCAAAGTTGGTGGAGGGATAAAAGTCACCCCGTCCACCATCCCCATGATGACGACTAAACAAGGTGGAAGCCTAAGTTCGTCTACATTCTAATTGATTTCGAGCTACTTTAGATATAGTTTAAGAGGCCCAAACCTATGTCAAAACATGACAGTTAACAAACATGCGCGCGTAAACTTTGAGCCCCATTTCCAGCAGACTCAGAGGACTTGGCTGCTACCGCAGTGGCAGTGCCAAAATCCGACTTATTATTTGGAAACCGCTCGCATTGAATGCCATTGACTCAGCCACCCTGAGACTGCCCATTCTTTTTTATGCGTCGTCGGCCGTCCAAGTTCAAAGGGGCGCAGGAATGCAGGAATACAAGCTCTCCAAACCCAATCGAAATCAACACGTCAAACAACACACTCTAATGTTGCACTCAGACTCAGGGGAGTTAATATGGGAACATCCAAATCAATGCAAGAAAAAAATATCCACTATAACGTGATCAGTGTTCGAATTTGGAGAGCAAAGCAAGTGCTACAAGGAGCAATTATTTGAAATTGTCGTGGCGCACTCCGGGGTCTGTGAGGACCCAGCCGTAGCTTTCAGTCCGACCAACATTGGTAATACTATAGTATATAAGCTACATCGCCAATCTGTCGACCGTTTGAAATTGACCACTGTTTTGTTTGAATAATACAAAGCTACTGTGCTGTGCGCCCGCAACTTGCCATCCACGCAGCGGCTGGTGAAACGCTGCGCGCTTTGGCGCCGCCAACGGCACACTGACCTGCTAAATTCACGCACCGGGGTAAGACCACCGGCCGGCGGCTGCAACATGAAGAACAGGAACTGTATCGTTCAACGCCAATGAGCGAAGCCGCAGGTGCAACGAGGCGTTGCGCGATCAGTCAATTAGTTTGACTCGCAGCGATTGCGGGAACCATCATTCCGACCAACATTCTACATTGCTTTAATAAGGGCAACGCTACATATTTTTGAATTGAAATAAGAACCGTTTTTTTAACGTACACAAGCTTAATTTAGTATTTATTATATTACAACTGCATTGTGTGACCACGGTCACCCGCAACGACTTGTCAAACAAACGCGGCGCCAAAGAGGCTGGCTGGGCTTCCGGCTATAGCGACCGGGGTAAGACCACCGGCGGACGGCTGCTGCGCGACTAGGCCGCGACGCGGGGCTGCCAGCACGACTTTGCAACGGCGATCGCAAAATCAAGGGCGGCCTGGTCTGCCGCGGCTTGCTGCTGGCCCGGGAAGCCGCGGCAAGGCCCGCACTGCCGCGTTCTCCAGTTGCCAGACATCTCTGTGACATCGGATCGCGCGATGGATTCGACCAAGGGGCTGCCCTGCAACGCATAGAAAAGCAGCTGCGCAAAGGCAACGCTCCGGTGGTTACCACTCCTGCAATAAATACCCGTTGGATAATACCTGAATCGTTGGGCGAAGGATTTTAATTAAAAAACTGTATTTAAATCTTTCGGGGCAGACGTCATTTTGTATTTTTTAAATGTGCCAAGGTCGGGGCTGACTTTTTTCAATGAGATTCTGTCGTATTAAAATCCTCGGGCCGACGTTTTAATATAGTCCTGGGGCCGACGTTTTATTATAGTCCTGGCCCCAACCTACATGATCACATCTGATATTGAATTCATGGGCCTATTTAAATCCTAGTATGGACGTCAAATCCCCACACATGCCCCCCCCAAATTTTGTATTTTTTCCTTCCGGACAAGAAATGTAGACCACTGGTCCGGGATACAGTAAATGTGAAATGCAACGTCCGTGATACGTGTGCGCTTGTGCATGTCAAACATGTATAAACCACTTTATCACTGTGTCATGTCTTGTGTGTGTTCAGGGGCCCGGCTGGTCATTTCCTGGTTGAGTATTGGCCTGGCACTTTTGAGGCACCATCATATGATTATAGAAGGACACGCATGTTCTTAAAAAGCAACGCCCATACACCGAGGTCGGACAATCGACACGGGTCATCGGGTCCTCGGTCAAAGTCCCAAAATAGTAAGGCCAGGAGCCCCTAGTAGCGTCTTTTGTATTAAAATTAGACCTTGACCCCGTGCAAGCACTCACAGACTGGGAAACATGCATGACTACATTCCGGGCACATGCATTATTAAATTCCGGGCCTGAGCTACCATGTGGTCCTCATTTTTGCTGGTATGTTATTTCAACATGCTTATCAAAATCCTTGTGCCAAGGGTTAATTTGTTTTGGTAGCAAGTTTTGGGATTTTTTGGGCGTCGTATTATTTTCCTGGGCGCCAGCGAAAAACAAAAAAACATTCTTATTTTTTCCTGGGGTTGACCCCTAGGATTTTAATATGGATTATTTGACGGGTATAATAACAAATCACATTGAGCGTGGGTCGGCGCCCGCCTGACGAGGACGACGGTAACTCCGAATTGGGTCTGCCACTGCGCGCAGTGACAATCGCCTGTCTGACCCTGGCGCACTTGCTGGTGCTTGGCAAGATTTGAGGATGAAAGCCAACGTGCATGCGTAGCGACTTGTCGCTGTCAGGGTCATGAAAATCCCGACAGTCGATGATCACTGTGTGTTCGGCCGCTGGCGCGACTGGGGTAAGACCACCAGTCAGAAGTTTCAGAATTATGTTTTCGTCCACCATCCTGCCAATCGAGTCGTCCATGCACTGCTGGCGCAGCACTTTTGCCTGTCTACGCTGCCACGGCAGCATGTCCACGCCAGACGCTGACTCTAACGTCCACCCCAGGTTGCCGACGCCGCAGGTGACAAGGTTGATGGCCACGCGAGGGGGTGGCGCCGGGAGAGATGGCGGCGCTGCGGCCCGTGGCCTCCGTGCCGGTTGCTCTGGCAAGTCACGGGGCATTGGCTTTGGCGTTGGCGTTGCCTGGGCGGGAGGATTTGGCGGTTGAAATGGCGGCGGGGTAAGACCACTGCTGCTGGGGGCAGTGGCTGTCGGCCTTCTGCCTGCGGCCATGAGCGTCACTGATCTGAGACCCGTGATGTCGCCAAGGACCGGCAGCGCCGTCTGCGGCGTGGGGCATTGAGTCACATTCCGCCACCACCGGCCCTGTGCCAATTTCTCCTTGGAAGCTTGCATGTTGGCAGTGTTCTGAACGTGCCACTTAACTCCGGCCCCGCAGTTCTCGGTCTTAGCCCCACCATCATCTTCATTGCCGTCGCCCTGCGGCTCCTCGGGCTCCTCGTCGAGCTCCTCGGCGGGCTCCGGCTCCTCAGCCCTCGGGCTCAGCAGCACCGTCGTTCAGGTCCAAGCTGCCTTCTTCATCTGAGCCTCCCCAGTCGACCTCGTCGTCGCCGCCTTGCTCCGCAGCGGCCTGGGTGCCCTGCAGAGAATGACTGTTATTTATTTGAATAATTATTATTATATATATACACATATAATATAGAATAACATAGTTTACTACTGTTATCAAACTTCTTCGAAGAACCTTAAAACCAACTATTATTTCGAGCTAAGAGGATTCTATGAATGATTGGCGTTGGAGACTTGAACTTTAGACCCCCAGTCCATCGTTTCCTTTTCGGCTTCCTCTTTCGCTGCAACATCCTGCACAATCCTGGCCGGTGGGCAAGCATGCCATGCAATGGGGCCACCCGAGATCTTGCCCAACTCCTCCAACTTTTTGATTTCCTCCATCAGATGCATCCAGGCGGTCTGAGCCTGCAGCCCCTTCACCGTAACTCGGCTCCGTTTCCGGCCGTCTTTGAATGGTTTTGGCCTGAACATGATGTGGCAACCAAGTTCCTGTTCAATGAATGTGGCAATTGGACTGTAAGACCGCTCCATGAATTGCGGTAAACTCAGCGGCAAGAACGCTGTCACGAACTGGCCCTCCGGGAAATCTTTTGACCATTGTGTCAATTTCTGAGGGGCAGTGGTAAGACCAACTGCGCCTGCATGAGAGGACGAAGCGGCTGCGCCCCAAGCGCCAGACTCGGACCAGTCACCACGAGCACCCCACCAGTTTGACGACCAGGACCAATCATTGTCATCCCAAGACCAGCTGCCCTGTGACCAGCGGCTCATCGCGGCAACGCCGGTGTACCAAAAAAACAGTAGTCTGTGGCAGTCGAACATCATTGGCAATAGCATCTGGTGAACATGCTACTTACAAACTACACACTACTTGTTGCTGCGGTGTTGTTTAGTATAAAAGTAGATACTGTGATGTAGAAACTAATTGCTGCTCTTACTGGGCAAATATCTGCTACTTATCACTGGAATGCTGTGACGAGTCCCGTTCTGTCATTGACAAATCAAAAAGCCAACTTGCCTGGAGCCAGCGTGCAATGTCAGCTGCCCCTTCATTGATTGTTTTAACACTGCACGTCCTGCTCTGCATGTAGTTGGAGTGTTAGTGGCTGGAGTTCTGGAATACTTTGCCATTGTCCAGCCCGATGTCAAAGGGGACAGTGACACCCAGCAGACTGTCATCAGCCGAGCTCTTGACCTTGCAGAGAATGAATTAAGGAAAAAAGGCAAGAACATGCCTTGGAAACTCATCATCCACAGTGACAACACCTCAAAAGAAGGAAGAAATTCCTTCATGTTGCAGTACTGCAGTGCCCTGGTGTGGGGCGAGACCTTCAGTGAGGCCTCTCTGGCCTTCTTTAGGGTGGGCCACACCCATAACCGACTCGACCGGTCGATATTATCCCGGGCCAAAGATCTGCAAACACCATGCAGGTGACTACTGTCATCATTTGCAGGTCCATTACCGCTCTGCTCGTGGATGCCCGTTCTTCTTTGAAGAGGTTACTGCTTCGCACCACTGGCGGCAGTTCTTTGAGCCGATTGCCACCCATTTCACTGGCATTGTTGGCGCTGAGACAACCTCCAGCGCAGCTCATGTTCTGCGAGTTGTTCGGCGTGACATGGTTCGCCTTTGCGTGCCGCAGGTTGCTTTTGATGAGCCTGGCAGCCCAAATGACCCTGCGCTTTTGGCAAAGCATTGGCTGTGCTCGAAGGGTTTGCTGATGGAAGCCGCCATGAAGGAACAATTCGCGAATTCTATGTGGCACAAGCGCCGGAGCAAAGCACTTTTTGGCACCCTTCACTGCTTCAGGATTGGGTAGTTCCGATTGCAGAGTTGGAAGATGGCTCTGATGATCGAAGCAGTTCAGAGCAGCGGTTGGAAGCTGGCTCTGATGATCGAAAGAGTCCAAAGCAGTGGTTGGATGCTGGTTTTGATGATGACCCTCACAGCAAGGTCATTGAATTCTGAAAGGCCATGAGAGCCATGCGAATCCATTTTCCCAGTGAGAGCCATGGGAATCCATTTTCCCAGTGCCACGACCTTAAACAAGGACTGTGGCACTGCAGGACGCACTGACCAGAAACAAAGATGGAAAATTAACCTTGCATAAGTCTTGCCAATCCAAAAGCAGAATTAAGAATAGACCATAATGGCACTTGCTTGAGTTGCTCTTTTTAGGTGATTGTCATTCGTTTTTGTTTGGTTGAGTGGCTCATTGGGCCATATTGACCATGTTACCATTCCCTGGGCCATTTTGACTTGGCTCTCTAGCCCAGGTTTGATTAACCGCTGCTTTCCTCCAAATCCCGGTGCGAAGTAGAGTATTATATATGAGAGGCCAATGTTCTTCAAAGTCTTTGATCAAAATGTGACAAAACACAACCTGCCATGATCACCTTTGGCAAAATCTGACACAACACAACCTCTCCAAAATGCGGTCCTGCCTGACGGTGAGCCTCTTAACCTTTCTCAATGATTCCACCCCAGACTGTTTGCTGCGCCGCTTGCGTTGGCAGGGTGAGACCACAGCAGACTCCGACTGCGCCCCCGCCATGACAGACAATTCTTGGTGTAGGGCGGGCTGGGTTGCTTGACACATAAGACTCCGGCCGTCGGAAGATAAATAATATTGTCTGGTAGTAATTAATAAGTTAAGTCAGCCAATAATGGTCGTAGGCTAGACTAGTCTAGAGCGCTAGTTAGCAGTAGTAGTGCCTACAGTACCGGGCCACAAACTATGGCGTAAGCCGCGGCGGGCTGACAAACTGCCGCGGAAGCCGCGGCAGGCCACAAACTAGCACGGAAGCCGCGGCAGGCCAACTACCGTTACCGCGGAAGCCGCCGCGGGCGACAAACGAGCGCGAAAGCCGCGGCGGGCCACAAACTAGCGCGGAAGCCGCGGCGGGCCACAAACTAGCGCAGAAGCTGCGGCGGGCCACAAACTAGCGCGGAAGCCGCGGCGGGCCACAAACTACCGCGGAAGGCGCGGCGGGCCACAAACGAGCGCGGAAGCCGCGGCGGGCGCGGAAGCCGCGGCAGGCCACAAAGTAGCGCGGAAGCCGCGGCGGGCCACAAACGAGCGCGAAGCCGCGGCAGGTCACCGACCACCGAAATAGACTGAGAGAGAGAGAGAGGCAGAGAGAGAGAGAGAGAAGAGACTGAGTGTGAGAGAGAGGCTGAGGGATGAGAGAGGGACAGAGAGACAGGGACAGAGAGACGGAGAGACAGACGGACAGAAACGCGGAAGCCACAGCAGGCCACAGCGCGGAAGCCGCGGCAGTACCACGGAAGTCGCGGAAGCCGCGCTAGTTTGTGGCCGCCGCGGCTTCCGCGCTCGTTTGTGGCCTGCCGCGGCTTCCGCGGTAAGTAGTTGGCCTGCCGCCGCGGCTTCCGCGCTAGTTTGTGGCCCGCCGCGGCTTCCGCGCTACCACGACGACCGTTGCCACTAGACGAGTAGCAGCCACAACGACGACTACTACTACCCCCTGCTGCTGCTGCATCACTGTTGCTATGGACTAATAATAAGGACACCAAATGTCGGTGGGTCTGCGACGACGACGTAGTATAGTGTTTCTAACTAACTTGACATGACTGTTTAAAAATGCGTTTTCTGCGTTTTATTTAGTTTAATGTTTTACTACGTTTGCTGAGGTGTCAATAATATAGAGTGAATCTTGCTCAAGTGAAACGCAAAAAGACGCCTTTCAATTCATTCAGGACACAGTCTAATGAGGATGTGACAGGGCGCAAACAAAAGAGGAACATTTCGTATAAGAAGGTGTTTTCTTTCATCTTTTTCTTGGGCAAGGGTCATTGGAGACTTTAATAAGGTTGTCAGTCACCACACGTGCAAAACGACATCCACGTGTAAAAGTACAGCAGCAGCAGCGAAGATGCTCTGTTTTCCAACGCAGCGCTCTGAGTCAGTCCAAGCCGGGACTGGGCCCCTGGCTGGGGTAAGACCACCAGTCCCGGGCGCTTTCAACTCTCCGCCGCTACTGCGGCGGGCCATGGCGGGGCTTGGTACGACGCCGACCATTCGCGCCAAGAAAACTTGAGCGCACCGTAGGCCGGCGTCGCTGCCCAAATTGGCACGTTGCGCGGGGTCGCCTTGCGCGCTGAGCGCAGAGCCCAGTCGCGCTGTGGGATGTACAACCCGCGATCCGCCACCACGGCCGAGGTGACCCGCTTAACCTCATCCAAGGTCTGGTTCTCGGCAACGGTCACCGCCACATTCCCCACGATGGGGACCTGCGTCACGTAAATGAGTTTCAAAGGCACTTCGGCTGAAATCGGGGCGGTAGTCGTTGCAAGGGCTAGTGGACCAGTCAAAGGGGCTGGCGCCGGGGTAAGACCACCGGCCGGCACAAAACTCAGATTGTGGACCATCTCTCGTCAAGACCGGCCGGGAGTCGGAGGCGTCGGCGCGGACAACAGGAGTGAGCGGCAGCTGAGGCTCAGGCTCGGGCCAAAACAAAGCGACATAGAAAGGACATAATTATACAGAATTACTGTAAGCCAGCAGTCGGCAAGCTTTTAGGCTAGTATACTAGGGGCCCAATCCCAAAACCGAAATACCCTCCAAACTGGGTGATGGCCCACCCAAAATAGAACCGATACCCCAACAGTTGTAGATAATAATAGGAAGAAACTGAGACTGATTGGGCGCCCCTTGCACAAATAGTCTTCCTATTATACTAAGGTGAGTACACGACCAAATGATGCACTGACAGGCTACGCACACTCTCAGTCGCAATACGTGCTGGCTGTATTTAATATCACCTGCAGCAGCAGCAGCAAACTTTCTTGTTTTCCGCGCAGCGCCCTGGGGTCACGGCAGCGCAAGACAAGCTGGGGTAAGACCACCAGGTTACTGTCAAGACTAAGACAGACCAGCTGCCCAGCGCCAGACTGATTCGCTGCGGCGACCATTCTTGATATAACAAGGTGAGGACCAGGAGGCATCGGCGTGGAGAAGACTGGGCCAAAAAAACGACATACAGTAATAAAAAGGTTCTTCAAACGCGCGTATGAGTACCCGACAGAATTAAATATGTATAAGTCAGCAGTAGCCTTCGCTGGCTGTGACATCATTTCGCAAAAGCTCAAAAAAGAAATTGCACGTGTACACTAGCTCTGCTGAACTGGAGTGTCCTGGTCCTGCGTGGAGGAGTTGCCTGCAGCCGCTTTTTTTGACCGCTCGTGAGACTGTAGCCATAGTGCGGCAAGGCTATACTTCTCAAACTGTGAGCAAGGGTCTGAACTCCTTATTTAAAAATACAATTTGTCATTACAAAAGCACAGCCTGCCTTTCAAAGGTTAAAAATAAGCAGTGTTGAATTGACACTAACTGACTAGGCCCTCTTTTGCGTGGATCCGCTCAAACCCCTTACTTCTGTCAGTCTGACCAACTGAGAAATCGTTCCAAAATCTGCGAGAAGAAACAGCTGTTGCCGACAAATTCAACGCAGTCATTTCCCAGCATGTCATGTCACCATGATGTCCTCTGAGCCCGGCCAGACCAGGCCCCCTGTCATGTCCCTCACCGTTGATGATTTTCTCCATGGCTCTTCAGAGCTTGAAGAGCTCTTGTCGTCCTCTCAGACTTCTTAGTCTTTTTCTTTTTCTTCTTGGGCTCATCTTCGTTTGACGAAGACGATTTGTTCTTCTTCTCCTTCTCCTTCTAATTTTTTGGCTTGGGCTTAGGGGTGGCTTTCGTCTTGGGGGTCTTCTTCGGGGGCCCCTCGTCGTCGGCGTTGTCATTGTCGCCGTCCTCCCCTGCACCCGGTAAGACCACGGGCTTGAACTCCTTCCTGTACAGGTTGTGACCCTCCTCAGACAACTTTGAATAGGCATACTCCGTCAGCTTCTCCTCCAAGGCAAGGTTATGCTTCTCGGTCAATCCAAAAACCAACGCCGGCACCCTCAGGTCGATGCAGGCTCTGCACATGTCTCCCTGGCCCGGCATCACGTCGACCACGCACGCAGCGCTGTCGCTGCCAATGATGTCCGCGCCGAACTTGGGCGGCAGTTTCTGAGACGAGAACAAGCTCTCCGTGTGTGTGGCCTTGTCCACTCTATATTTCAAGCCTTGGCTCAAATCAAAATATGTGCTCCAAACAGCTGAAATGGCTCCGGTGGGGCACTATTTCAAGACCATTGTCAAAGAAGTTGCACCAATGACCCACTCGGTATGGTTTTTGGGAACTGCCTCATAATTACGCCTGGACACTGGCCTTTTCTCGATCCGTCAGAGTCACGCAGCCACGGTCGCCCAGAATGTCCTCCTTGGCCTGCCTCAATCAAATTTGGTACTGCAATGGTTTTCTGACAATTATTACTCAAAGATCTCGCCTTTATTTGGGCTTAGGATTTTGTAGTTAGTTCAAAAGAGAACGGAAATCAAACAAGAATCAGCCCCGCAGCACGTCGACGACGACCCCACCTAGTCACGGTCCAGAGACTGTCCGAGGGCAAGCAGTCCACCCAGCCGATCACGTCGCCCGTATTGTGCCCGGTGTAATGAGGTCGGCGCTTTTCCGGCACGGTGTCGGGCACACACGCCCCCTGTGTGTAAGACAACCCAATAGACCAGGTTAGACAAAAAAATTGTCTAATAGACAACTTTCTTAAAATTTGTCTATTAATTAAATTTTTGTGATTTGTCTTAGACAACTTTATGTGACGAAAAGTTATCTAATAGACAAAACAAAGTTGTCTAATAGACAAAATTCTGCTGTCTTAGACAAATTTTCGCGGCTGCAAACGAGGAAGTTTCAAGGAAATTTCCTCGAAACTACCTGTCTTTTCGAAACTTCCACCTAACTTCCTTAAAACTTCCTTTCTTTTTGTGGCAGTTTGGAGGTAGTTTGATGGAAGTTTGTAGGCAGTTTCAACCTGCAAGTGTGGAAGTTTGTCATGCACATGGACTGAAACTGCAGTAATATGCAAATTTTGTAACCTAAACTTCCTCATGCCTATGATGAAACTGCAAGTAAACTTCCTCAGTGCCTGTGGTAGTTTTGAGGAAGTTTTGATTTGTCTGAGACAAAAAATTGTCTCAGACACAGCCAAAAATAGTCTAAGACTGTCTCTTCAAAATAGACTTAAGCAAATTTTGAAAAGTTGTCTTAGCCAAAAATCATGTTGTCTTAGGCGACAAAAAAGTTATCTAATAGACAATTTTTTACAAAATAGATCTTAGACAAAAAATAGTCTAACCTGGTCTATTGTGAACACAGTGCTTTGCTGCGAGTAAGCCTCGCTGCCACGCGCCCGCTTTTTCCTCTGCCGGATGGATTCCTCGTTGTAGACCACTGACAAGACTTTCTCCGTGGCCTCTGTCCCAGTGGTCGCCTTGCTCTTCGCTAAGCGGAACATCTTGCGGACTTCCGTCACCGCCTCTGGCCGGCCGCCCGAATGGATGAAGACTATGAGAAGTAGTTGTAGACTGTAGTGGTCGTAGTCAGTAGTAGTAGACAGTAGACTGTAGTAATGGTAGACAGTAGTAGTAGTAGTAGTAGTCGTAGTCGTAGTCGTAGTGGTAGTGGTAGTGGTAGTGGTGGTAGTAATGGTGGTAGTAGTAGTAGTAGAGTGTGGTAGTGGTAGTGGTAGTGGTAGTAGTAGTAGTAGTAGTAGTCGTGGTGGTGGTGGTGGTAGTGGTCGTGGTAGTGGTAGTCTTAGTGGTAGTGGTAGCGGTAGTAGACCGTAGCGGTAGCATCCTGTAGTGATAGTAGACTGTCGCGGTAGACAGTAGTAGTAGCCGTGGTAGAAGTAGTGGTAGTAGTAGTAGTAGTAGCTATAGCTAGTAGCAGTAGCAGTAGCAGTAGCAGTAGCAGTAGCAGTAGTAGTAGTAGTAGTAGTAGTAGTAGTGGTAGTGGTAGTGGTAATGGTAGCGGTAGTGGTAGTGGTGGTGGTAGTAGTAGTAGTGGTAGTAGCAGCAGACTACTAGTCGACTGTAGTACTACTAGACTGTAGCATTAGTAGAGTATAGTAGTAGTAGCAGCAGTAGCAGCAGTAGACTGTCGTAGTAGTGGCCTACTACTGTCTACTACTACAATTCACTACTGCGACTACTACGACGACTACTACTACAGCACAGTCTACTACTAGTAATACTACAGTCTACTAGTACTACAGTCGACTCGTACCACAGTCCACTATTACGACAATCTACTGCTACTACTACTACTACTACTACTACAGTCTACCATTACTACAGTCTACTGTCTACTACTACTGACTACGACCACTACAGTCTACAACTACTTCAGTCTAATACTACCACTACAGTCTACTACTACTACTACTACCACTACTACTACTACTACTACTACTACCACTATACAGTCTACTACTAGTAATACTACAGACTACTATTACTACAGTCGACTCGTACCGTCGCAGTCCTCTATTACGACAGTCTAGTGCTACTACTACTACTACCACTACTACTACAACAGTCTACCATTACTATCTTCATATGGAGCGCGATGTGGTCTTGCAAGCTCGACATTGACAGAAAGCTTCTTTTCAAAAAAACGCCATGAGTGAGAGGAGGAAAATCACAAAACTTTCGCCAAATGGCCAAATGTGCGGCAGCCAGCCAGGTTTGGAACCTGACCTTGTGAGTTGCTGTCATCCAAAAAAGCGAAGCAAGCCAGCGGATTTGAAGTTTTTTTTCACGCAGCCTGCCACGGTCAGAACAAGACGGACCTCAGCGACCTCCACAGCTTTGGCTCTGAGCCCCCAGCTACACAATTCAAAACATCTAATATGATATGATATTGCTTCATTATTGACTCATAGCTCATAACTTAGGAACTATGATATGATATGAAATGGTAGATGACATGGGTGTGAAATAGTCATATCTATATATATATATGTGTTTTTGATAAGACCATGACCATTTACCAACCACACTCTACTAGCTAAAAGTCACCCTTAGAACGACAGTCAGCCCTTGGCATTGCTGCTACCTTGCTGCCAGGGTTGCCAGCGTCCGGCTGCCAGCCAGCTGCTGCAGACATGGCTTGCCCTGGCACTACGTGGTTTCTTTGCGGCCGGGAAGCTGTGGAGGACAGCGCCTTGGAGCCCGTACCAATCGGATGGCGGTGTCCTGATTGCAACGGTTGGCCAAGACACAAAGGGCTACAAGTACTCTCCTTTGTCAAGTTGGAGGAAGATTACACTTGAGCGGGGAAACACGAAAGGTAGAGACGGACCGAGTAGCTGTCGGGACCTTTTCTGGTGAGGGACTGTCTCCGGTGTTTCAGGAGTTTCAGGAACGTGCCCCTTGGTCAATCATGGATGAAACCAACAAAGCCAGAGAGCACAAGAAGGCATAAGAAGGCTCAAGAGGAACTCCGTTGCGGTCAGATTGCGCCACACGGCTCTGCAGAGAGGCTGCGTTGCGTCGACGCTCGTTTGTGTCTAGGTGTGTGAAAACAGGCGCGCGTAAAAGTCGCAATGCGTAAACGCTCGCATGTGTACCAGCTATGGTCCCACAGCTGCACGCACTGTGTCAGGATTACAGGCCTGCACGCGTTGCGTCGAAGCCGCAGTGACTCAGTGACCAACCCCCTTGTTAGGATAGTGCTGGAGGGGTGCGGCCGGTACTGCCAGGGATGGACGTCACGCTATGGTGGGTGTGCTCCACGATGCGGTAAGATTTCGCCACGCTAGGGTATAAGGCTGAGTCGAATGGTGTTCCGCGACGCGAGGGGTTTCTCCACAGGGCTTTGCAAAGAGGCTGCGTTGCATCGATGCTCGTTGGTGTCGAGCAATATGGTCTGTGAACGCAGTACGCGCTGTGTTAGGCTGCCGGGTGCGCACGCGCGGCATCGAAGCTGCATTGCGCGACCTCATTGCGCAGGGTTCGTGCTGTATTGCGCAACCTCATGGCCAGCGTCGTACTGCTGTGACTGTTAAGCGCATGACTTCACCTTGTCCAGAATTTAGTAGTGCTGGCGACGAGGGGAGGGGAGGGGAGGGGGGGGGGGGGGGGGGGGGGGGGGGTTGTTTTTTTTTGAAAAATTCATCACAGGGGAGGGGGGGGGAGGGGGGGGGGGGGGGTGTTAGACATTGATCTACCAATCTTTAGTCCCGAGCAAGCTCTCAAGCCAGTCCCTTTGCTTCGCAGAGCAAACTCAAGGTAGTCCTTACCAGGCTACCTTTCGTGATTACCTTGCACCTATGCCGGCGGTACTATGGCTTATCAGTGGGCAACAGTGCTTGAGGCTGTGGCATGGGCAGTGGAGGTGCACTGCAACCAGGGTGTGAGCCGATCATGTTTGGTGATGGCCCTGGAATCCATGGCGGCGCTGAATCCGTCGATGACGCCTTGAGGCAGCTGGCAGGCATGCGGCAAATCTGGGAAGGCTGCCAATCCCGCTGCTGCAGCGTTTGCCCGCGAACGAGAAACGGCAACTTGCCAGAGATCACTGGTGAACATCTCAGCAGTGTGACTCACTGCCGCAACAGGCGCTTCTGAGGCGGTATGGGATCGAAGCTGGCTCCAAAAGCTCCACCGCCGTAGGCCCCAAGACAGCAGCCAACCCGGCACCCCCGCCAATAAAGGCTCCAATGGGCTTCAACAAAGTGAAGCCAAGGCATCCGGCTGTCAGCCAGATGTTGCTGTGCCAGCCAATGCGCCAGCGCAAGCCAACCCCACTTCCCCTCCAAGCAGTGAGCCCCCGACAGAAAGGGCTTCCACTGCAGAAGCAAGGCCCCCACCAGAAGCCCTGCCAGCCAAGGCTGAAGCAACAGCAGCAGCAGCAGAAGGCCCACCTCAGCCTACGGCTGACAGACAGAATCCTGCTGCAAAGAAGGCCAAGGCAGAGGCAAGGAGAAGAGAACTCCTTGCAGAGCTGGTGGCTGTGGAGCAAGAGTTGGGCGTTCCGGCGGAGGACATGAGGCTGGGGCAGGTCCATGAGGAGACCATCGTGGCTGTTCGAGAGATCAGTGTCCCCATTCAGGCCAGATGGCTGGACAGCCCTTCACATGGTGGAGGAGATGCGCGATTGCGGTGCAACCTCATCCGGCAGATGGTGGCAGACCTCACAGCCAGGGACATGCGTGGAGCAACCCCCCTGTTGAGAGCTGCAGGCAGCAACCAGGCACCTGTTGTGCGGTTGTTGCTTCAATTGAGAGCTCACCCACATGAGGTGCATACGACAACAAGAAGGAATGCCTTCGATATGGCCAACGCTGCTGTCCACGACATCCTGCGAGATTATGGCGCAAGGGCAACCGGCAAACCGCAGCCGTGGCTCCGTCCGCGCAGGACAGGCCTGGAGGCGCGAGCGACAGTCGACGGCAGCGGGCTGCAGCTTGGCACAAGCGCTGAAGCATGCGGCTGTCAGCCAGTGCAGCTGTTGCGGCTGCTTTGCTCGGAGCTTTTTTCGGCTGTCAGCCAGGCTTGAATGCGCTGACGTGTGCTTGGAGTGAAAAAGAGCTGCTGTTGCGTTGATTCCAGTGTGACAGTGTGGGGACAGGGCCCGGGTTCGGGGCTTGTCCAAGCTTCCGCCAATCATAGGTTAAGAAGCACCGACTTTCCGCCAAACCTATGATTTTATAGGTTAACAAGCACCCCGCGCCGCTTAACTGAGTTTTAGCAGCGCCCCGAAACATCGAATTTCCGCCAAACCTTCGGTTTGTGCACTAATTTTTTTCCGCCCAACCTGTGCCTAACAAGCGCCGACTTTCCGCCGAACTTGAAACGATATCGTCCAATTAAACCGTTTTCTGCTGCGGCAGGCTCCGAATTCTGCAGAAAAACTAGGAAATCTAGCTTGGTTGCGCGGCTGGCAGCCAGTGATATGAATATGGGTTCGCCAGCAGATGCGGTATGCCTCCCAGAGCTGCTTGGCTTACTCAGCCCGCCATAGGCATTGGTGGGTAGCATAGCGCGCCATGCCCAGAAGCGTCCTGCACTCAACGCAAACGCGCGAGGAAAAGCAAAGCCGAGCTGCCAGCTGAAGTTCATGCGGCTGACAGCCAGCTCGCTAGCTGTGCAGCAGCTGCTGACAGCCCACCAGTCACATAGCATAGCTGTTGGCGCATGTTCATATTTTGTTTTTGCACTAGAGAGGAAAGCTGGGAATTGGGGCCGCAAGAGAATGACAGGATCCTGGTCTTGAAGGACTATTGGCTCAATAAAGTAAAAGCCGGTGAAAAATGTTTGGAAGTGCGAGGCACAACAACACGACCAGGAGGATGCTGGCTTGCGAGCAAGGGCAAGATTCACGCGTGGGCGTTGTTCGGTCAGCCCTACCGATGTGAATCACTGAGCCATTTTGAAAGTTTAGCGGGCCAGCACAGACTTGAGGGGGCCAGTTTAGTTGCAGAGCTTCCATATAAGAGGACTTGGCTGTGGCCCATGGAGCGCGTGGAAGCACTCCACCACCCCATCCGTTACCAGCAGGTGGGCGGTCAGGTCAGCTGTGCACGCTTCCGAAAGCCCAGGGTGTAAAAGTTCTTTGTCCTTGTCATTGTGGTCTTACCCAAAGACTTGGAGTTTTGGCCCCTCGGTCTGTAGGCTTACCCAGGCAACTCCTTTCAATAGCCGGCAGGACGCCACGCAAAAAGTGCTTGGGGTTGTGGTTGGAGGGTGAAACTTCTAGATATGAAGCAGGTGATGCACGTTGTTGGGGGGCGGGTGTGTTGTGATGGTGGTTGTGCGAGTGACTTGCAATTGGAACTTAGGTCGGGGTATCGTTGGATTAATTGACCAAGCCTTTCTCGGTATAATACATTGGGCGCATATCATATTATAGGCGGGGTTATGCCTCTGGATCGGTAAATGGATCCCCTCGTCGAAAGCTCAATATTATTGGTAGCCCTCTTCGACGACGTCTCGTTTTCCGATTCTGCCTTCCAAAACTTAGAGTGAGGTAGTTGTATCTTGACTACGCCCCAGCCGCCATGGTCAAGACCAAAGTCGTGACATCGAGGCCGCGTGACCCCCCGGCGGGTGTGGTCTTACCCGCCAGGGGTTCAAGGCAAAACTTTGCCAGCTCCACCTTGCCACTCTACTCGCGACATTCGGTCAATGACAGTGTGGGGGAGTCGTGTGAAACTGCTGCGCCGCCGGGGGCCAAGGTCCATCTTTAAGGACGCAGCGCGCGCCTGCTGGTTGAAAACGTTATTTTTATAGTTGCAGCCATCATTGCCATTCAATTCTTTTGCTCACTTGGCCCCAGGTCGTTTGGAGCTGCAGCAGTACGCAGAGGCCGATGCAAAACTTGCTCGTTTGTTGATGATCGTGGAGACGGTCCTGAGCGGTGAAGACCTGAAGGAGGAGGACTGCAGCGCAGGAATGCGAGCGTCAAACTACATAAAACTTACAATGTAATTAGCGCTCGCTGGTCTGGCTATCTAAAACCCACGAGCCGCAACAATTTCGCAGGAAGCTGAACTGAAAGTCGTCAACTGCCTGTGTCGCAAATTTCGCGACAAACTGCAATTCTGACTGCCTGGCGCTGCAATCACAGTGCTTGCGCAATAGCGCCAATTAATTGGCTGCAGCTGCTCTTAATGATTGCATTTAATTATCCGCCAAAGCCGTTCCAGCATTTTGGAAGAGTCAAGGTTCCGAGGAACAAGCCACTTGGATTTGTCCATGGCGTCAATGGTCACCACAAGGTGAGGCAGCTCCAAATCATTGCAGGTCTGTTCAGCATGAGTTTCCATGCCTGTAATGATACGTCGGTCTCGAAAGACTCCTCGGATGTGCTCCCGATAGTCATGGTTGACAGCTGCAACATCAGCAGGGTTGCTTTGCAGTCTTCGAAATCTACCTTGATGCCATTGCAGAATTAACATAAAAAAGAACTTATTTCATCATTTCCTACAAGAAATACCAATAAAAAATGAACAAATGCATTGAACACCCTGCCAACTAGAAACTGTATTTTGCACAATCATCACAACGGCTGTGTTGGGTCGTCGGTCGAACAGTCAGCACCCCCTGCCAACGGTTCCATGTCCTGGTAAAGGTGGACCAGGAGGCAACTTGTTCATGACTTGCATGCATGTCCTTGTACAAGTCAAAAAGCTCTGCACTAGTCATGGTGGGAAGCCTTTTATTTTGAAGTTGCGGTTTGCCATCAGACTCATAGGCAGACATCACAGTCTGCAGCAGGTCATGGTCATCGCCAACCCATTCTGGCAGGGCCACTTCCACCACATTTGAGCCCTCATCTTCTGCCAGGCGATCCTTACTGGCAATGGCCAAGGGCTCTGCCAAGTTTGTGTAGAGGAAAGAGAAGAAGGCTTCGACATCCTCCTTTTTCGTCTCAGGCCGCTTCAATGGCACTTTGCGACCATCTAGCGGAGCAGTCACTTCACCCTCATCAATTTTTTGGAGGAAGTATAGCGGATCTTCTTTCGAGGGCAACCAGTAATGTCACTGTAGGCCTTCAAACACAAATCCTTTAGCCCCTGCCAGACAACTTTTTCCCTCCGAGCACCTGCTGGCTGGGAACGGTCCATATTCAAGAGCATTCCAAACACAAAACATTTCTTCCACTCTCCATTTGCTGCAAATGATTTGCAAATTCAAGCTTTGCTGCGCAGTGGGCAGCATTCAAGCCAAACTTCCGAAGGCAATCCCGGCGGCAGCATGATGCACAGGAATCTGGAAGCTCGACATCCGATTCCTCCGGCGCTTCAGCATCACTGCAGCTGTCCAACATCAGGGGGCAACTCTATATCAGATATTGCACGGAGTCGGGGCAGGGTCTAATTTTCAATTCTATATCAGACATTGGGTGTGCAGTGGGTGCGTATTTTGTTTTGTTTTGTGCCAATGGCAGGTTGTGTTGTGTCAGATTTTGCCAAAGGTGATTATGGCAGGTTGTGTTTTGCCACATTTTGATCAAAGACTTTGAAGAACATTGGCCTCTCATATATAATACTCTACTTCGCACCGGGATTTGGAGGAAAGCAGCGGTTGAATCAAACCTGGGCTAGAGAGCCAAGTCAAAATGGCCCAGAGAGCCATGGTAACACGGTCAATATGGCTTGTACATTGCCTCGTTACACTAACAGTGAGCACAAGCAAAACCACAAAAAAACGCACAACAGAGAATTCAAAAATCATTGTTTTTTGAATCTGGAAGCTGATCCAAGCACAAATTCCCAAACTCCCCTGACAGAACCAAGGCATTCTTTCTAGGAAGCTGGATTCAGTGTCTTTGTTCACTGGGCATCCTCAGCCAGCCAGTCTCACACACACAGTGTCACATATAGAGGTTTTCATTTTCGGTTCTTCAACACCTTGATTGGCTGCGGCTTCTATGGATGTCGCTGGCTGGCTGGCTGGCTGGGCTGCCTGGGTGGGCTGGCTGCCTGGAGGACGGCCCTGCCTTACAAAAGTAAATGTAAACGGGTGCCCATAGCCCACCAGAAAAAGCACAACTGCCAGGTCATTTTGTCCAGGCAAAACAACCTGAACCCGCAGTTGTGGTTTTTTTGGTGCTTTTTGTTGTGTTTTTTTTGTGTATGTTGTCCTCGGAGTTGTGGTTTTTTTTGTGCTTTTGGTTGTGCTTTTGTTGTGCTATGTTGTCCTCGGAGTTGTGGGTTTTCTTGTGCTTTTTTTTGTGCTATGTTGTCCTCGGAGTTGTGTTTTTTTTGGTGCTTTTGTTTGTGCTTTTTTGTTGTGCTATGTTGTCCTCGGAGTTGTGGGTTTTCTTGCGCTATTTTTGTGATATGTTGTCCTCGGAGTTGTGTTTTTTTTGTGCTTTTGGTTGTGTTTTTTTTGTGATATGTTGTCCTCGGAGTTGTGGGGTTTCTTGTTTTTTTTTTGTGATATGTTGTCCTCGGAGTTGTGTTTTTTTGTGCTTTTGGTTGTGTTTTTTTGGTGCTACGTTGTCCTCGGAGTTGTGTTTTTTCTTGTGTTTTTTTTGTGCTATGTTGCCCTGGGAGTTGTGCTTCCTGTTGTGAATTAAAAGTAAATGTAGCAGCCTTCACAGAGGACACACAAAACAATCAAAGTGGCTTATAGTTTACCCTGGGCTGTACAACCTGAACCCGCAGTTGTGGTTTTTGTTTTGTGCTTTTTGTTGTGCTTTTTTGTGCTATGTTGTCCTCGGAGTTGTGGTTTTTTGGTGCTTTTGGTTGTGCTTTTTTTGTGATATGTTGTCCTCGGAGTGTTGGGTTTTCTTGTGCTTTTTGTGATATGTTGTCCTCGGAGTTGTGGTTTTGTTTTGTGCTTTTGGTTGTGCTTTTTTTGTGCTATGTTGTCCTCGGAGTTGTGGGTTTTCTTGTGCTTTTTTTTGTGATATGTTGTCCTCGGAGTTGTGTTTTTTTTGTGCTTTTGGTTGTGCTTTTTTTGTGATATGTTGTCCTCGGAGTTGTGGGTTTTCTTGTGCTTTTTTTGTGATATGTTGTCCTCGGAGTTGTGGTTTTTTTGTGCTATGTTGCCCTGGGAGTTTGAAAAACTTGTGGCAGACATCCGGAGCAAAAAGTCCACAACTGCAGGTGCAGTTGTTGGCCAGTGGCAGCCTCCCTCCAGTCGAACAGCAAAACTGCAGTTCCACTCCTGGCTGTGAAGCAAAAAACTGTCTGCAGCAACAGGAAAACCTGCAGCTTCACATCTGGCTGCAGAGCAAAAACCTGTCTGCAGCAAAAGGAAGCCCTGCAGATTCACATCTGGCTGCAAAGCGAAAGCCTCCCACCGCTGCGGAAGGGCCTGCTGCTGGCGGTGATGTGGCTCTCCTTTCGCAATGAAGCTGCGGCTGCGCTTCTGTTCTGAGTTTTACTCAGCCACATTTTTCCAGTAGTTTTTTTTTTGACCTTGTAGCGCCCCTTGTTTTGGAATGGCCTTGCTCATGTGGCTGGGAATGCACCTGTGAATTTGCCTTGGGTTTGGACCCTGGCTTCTGCTCTGCTTTTGGTTGTGCTTTTATTTTTTTGTGTGGGTGTTTAAGTTTAATGTCTGTTTTTTTGCTGTTAGTGGGGGGGGCAGTGTCCAAAATATGGCCCAATGAGCCACTCAACCAAACAAAAACGAATGACAATCACCTAAAAAGAGCAACTCAAGCAAGTGCCATTATGGTCTATTCTTAATTCTGCTTTTGGATTGGCAAGACTTATGCAAGGTTAATTTTCCATCTTTGTTTCTGGTCAGTGCGTCCTGCAGTGCCACAGTCCTTGTTTAAGGTCGTGGCACTGGGAAAATGGATTCCCATGGCTCTCATGGCCTTTCAGAATTCAATGACCTTGCTGTGAGGGTCATCATCAAAACCAGCATCCAACCACTGCTTTGGACTCTGTCAATCATCAGAGCCAGCTTCCAACCGCTGCTCTGAACTGCTTCGATCATCAGAGCCATCTTCCAACTCTGCAATCGGAACTACCCAATCCTGAAGCAGTGAAGGGTGCCAAAAAGTGCTTTGCTCCGGCGCTTGTGCCACATAGAATTCGCGAATTGTTCCTTCATGGTGGCTTCTGAAAATGCCCTTAGCTGGCTGTCAAAGCGCATCACAGGCAGCAACACCACAGAAAAGGTGAAAAACAACAATTCAAAACTTACTCTTTTTATACACATGCCATGGTTCATCAACCTCATCAAAGACGAAGTTCAAACCCCATTTCTTCACTGTTGGATGCTGCGCGCAAGCAAATCCATACAGATGAACTGTCGGCAGGCTCTTGTCATCAATGGTCATCTCCCAAGCACCACATGCGTCAAAAGCACGGTGCTTCCTGAAAAACTGATTTTTGTTCATATTTTCATGTCCAAGGCACAGCACCCAAAAACATAAAAAGGCGGTGAGCCGCTTGGTCAAGCGAAGGAATCCCACACAGGCAGTCATGGGCTGGAACACAATCCACTCCTCCTTGCGACTGGTTGCCTTGTGCTGATACTTGCAGATGACTAGCTGGTCCAAGGGGCCAAACACTGGGCAGATGTACTCAGACATCCATTCAACACCAACGACTGGTGTGGTGGCCATCGCAAAGTGTCCACACAGAGGTAGTGGGTGGCGCAGGGCAGCTGGAGCAGCCAAAACTGATGGAGGGGCAAAATTCTCAATACACTAAATGGTCCAAAGAGCCACTCCACCAAACCAAGAACCCACAAGCCAAGACATAGGACAAAAACACTCAAACGAGAAACACTGGCAAGGTTTTGCTGGGCATCTTTTCATCAATCAGATGCCAAGTCGGCTTCGGCAGCGCGAGCACCTGCTGGCCTTGTATTTGCACTTTGAGCAGCCGGCAACGACACCTTCCGGCAGGGGTTCCAGGCGTGGTCTCTTGCCAGAGGCCGCCGGCTTTCTCAGCACAGAAGCCGGGCGCTTGGAAACCAGGCGCGGCTTGGCCAGCTTCTTCTCCTCGGCCTTTTGCTGGGCTGGGTTGGACATCTGAGCGTTGACTTCCAGGTCCATCAGCCAGCACTCCTCAGCCTCCTTCAGATCTTCTCCAGGTCCAGTAGCATGTGAAGGGCTTGGATGACCAAGGCAGGCTCAGGTTCAATCTCCACTGTTTCCATTGAAGAGGATTCCTGGTCCTGGTCGTGGCCATCAACCTCATCGTCCATGGCATGCCAGAGGTAAGCCATGCCAACCACAGCATTCAGCAAGCCTTGCTGTGGCGCAGCCCTTGGCTTGCGTCGAGCTTCCCCAGCCACAGCCGCATCAACAGCTTCAGCAACAGTTGGAGCTGGCGCTGTATACGCTCCTCAGCCAACTCCAGCGCCCGAGACAGCGCGCCAGTCTCATCTGCCATGGGCCCACCAAGACAGGTCACCGTCGCACGTCGTGGCAGGCGCTCGAGCAAAGTGCGGCGAAGCCTTGACAGACAGGTGGCAAAGCAATGGCCTGTGACCCACTCAATCAATGGCCCAATGAGCCACCCAAGAAACAAAAACAAGAACAACTAAATTTAGAAGTGCAACATGGCCCAGAGAGCCACTCAAGCAATTGTGTGGACAATTTTAAAACACGTGTTTGACACCTTTGAAGTTTTTTGTTTGATAACTTCCCTAGACATGGGCAAGCCACTGTAAACAATGAAATCTTTAATCAGGGGGCATCACTCTGACTTTGCAAGGGCAGCCACTAGCTGTGTTTCCAAAAAAGGTTGTTACAAATGCAGTGCTGAGAGCCAAAAAATTCAAATACTATGGTTTTAAAAGAACTGAAAAATTGAGAATTAAAACACTTAGTGTTTTCTTCAGCAGGTCCAGTGCGCATCTGTGGCTTTTAAGCCACTTTTTGAAATGGCAAAGGCCACACAGGATTCAGTAACAATACATTTTCATTTACTGGGAACAGGGAAACTATAGAGTGAGAGGCAAGCCACCTCTCGTTGGAATGACGGGCAAGCCACATCTTGTTGGAATGAGGTGGCTTGTCTGGTTAGTTTGGTTCCTGTCAATATTTTCACAAGCCACCTATAGAATGAGGGGCAAGCCACCTCTAGTTAGTTTATGGCAAGATCAATCAGTGTTGAATTATTTAATAACAACCATAGGGCCCAGGCAATACAAATCCAGGCAACCTCTTGATTACTTTTGGAAGATATCCTCAGACGACAACACACTGTAATACCCAAACTCTTGTTTTCATATAGGAAAAACAGGACAATTCTCGCGATAAAAAGGATGATTCTCGCGAACAAAGATTAGATTTTGACCAAGTACAAAGCCTGTCCCCAATCTCCTGACCCGAAGCGGAATTTGGGTCTCCTTTTGGCATCGATGGCGATTGATGCCTGGTTGTCTTGGGTGATCACTGCTTGGATCAGGTTGCGGACGCATGGTCTCAGGACCGGCACTGCAAGTTGCACTGCAAGCGAGCATTCCCAGGCCAGTGGTGTCTTTTTCCACTCGGTCAGGTTGATGACCCTGTTCTTCATCGAATTGAAGGCCGTGGAAGTCATAGTCCTCGGAGTAGTAGGCGTTGACATTGCCCTGGTTCTTGCTGCGGAGTTTTCCATGACCTTTTCCTTTGGCCTTTTAGTTGTAGCCCTTCATGTAGTTGATGAACTCCTCGAAGAAGTTGTTCATCTTACCATTGCCCTTTTTGCCGCCTTTGCCCTTGTTGAACATGTAGTCCGTGTAGACCTCATCAGTGAAGTAGACCTGTCGGCCTTTCCCTTTTCCTTTTCCACCTTTGGCGTTGCGGTCAGGACATTCACGAGCCATGTGGCCTTTGTTGCCACAGATGAAGCAGCCGTCTGTCCTTGCAGTAGCCGCACCAAAGCCGCGGTCGTCGCGAAGCATCTGGCTGCTCTGCTCTTGTGAGCTTGTGACCAAGTCCTGTCAGCCGTCATGTCTTCAGGATCGGGCTCTTCCGGCCATTCGGAACTCTCTTCCCAGGCAGTAGCCGCCCAGGATGTTCCATCATCCCACCATTCTTCATCTCCCCAAGTGTCCTCCTCCGCCATGTTGAAGAAGTGCGGAGTGCCATGTCCATGTGTAGGCGGTGAAGACGTTGAAGACCGGTGCATGATTTGCTCATCGAACAAAACCGTGAGGGCCTCCCGAACGCTGTCGTAGTCCAGCTGGTTCTTGGTTGAGGCCAAAATTGACCTCCATTCTTCATGCTTAGAGCTGCACCGCTGAGAAGCCGCCATCCTCGTAGTTGTGTGAGGATGAAGGAGTCGGTGATCGAAAGACCAGGAGGGTCTCCAGCTCGAGCACTGCCAGGTCGTGAACCATCAGGGCGTGAGCCTTTGGAACCACCTTTGGAAGCAGGTGAAGCTCAGTTGGAACCCTTCTTGTCCTTGTCACCTCCTTCAGACTCAGAGGACGAAGAGGATGCTTCCAGATCCAAAAGACCAGCGTGACCTCGATGTCCACCATGTAGTGCCATGAGCGCCTCCAAGAACTCCTCGTAATAGAGACTTTCCCTCACCAGGTAGGCGTTGATGTTCTCGTGCCCCTGGCGGCGGTAGTTGAAGTATTGTTGGAGCGCCGCAGCTGTGTTGGGAAGCTGCTTGCGCACCAAGGGCGACTGCTCCAACTTGCTCAAGAGGTTGCGCACGCCGTTGGTGCCTGAGAGTTCTTCCAGGCTCCATGACATAGCCAAAAGCCTTGTAGGTCCGGTAAGGCGAGCGACAAGACGAGCTCCAACTAGCAACCTTTCGCTTCTCTTTGTTCCCATGGTGTACCAAAGAACTTCTCTTTGATACCGGCGCCATCCTCGAGGGTTGCCATCCCAGGATGGGATGGTTTCAGCCACCTGCTTGCCCTCCATGGCCAAAACGGCGAAGGCAAGTGAAAGAGTCGCCTCTTTGAGGCAAGGTGCAAAATGAAGACCTCGTTGAGGTACAGGAGAAAGTAGCCCTGAACTTGTAATGGATGAAGTCCAGGCAAAAGCTATGGACGTAGTCCCAAAAGGAGAAAGTCCAGGACGTCAAAGTCCTGGATGTAGTATCGATCAGCCTTGGCGTTGCCGGCCGACCGGAAAATAGCGATGCCCGATCACGGGCTCCCCCGAAGGCAGCGCCACGCGGAGAGGTCCTCCTTCTTGGTTCCAACGCCCAACTCGTGTTGGTCGAGCTTGCCGAGGATCGTTGTCGAAGATGTCCCAAAGAGCCGCTGCAGCCCGTAGGTGTTGTGCTCGTCGGTGAAGGTCCTCACCAGGTTCAGGCTCTGGATCAGGCTCCGGGCGATCCTGGGTTGGCGAAGTCCTCACGTCCACCTGCGCACGAAGCTGCGGGGTGAAGATGTCGTAAGGACGCGAACCGCTAGGCGGGGATCGGGAACGGTCCCGCGCTGCGCTGTCTCCTCCGTAGTTGAAGTCACCGTACAAGGTGAAGACAACCTGGAAGGATCGCACGATGTAGGCCGCCACGAAGCCCCAGGCAAAGCTCCGCTGCCAATGCAACGGGGTGGGCCCTACGTCAAGGAGGGAACCACCACTAACCACTATGGCGCGCTCCACTACTTTGAAGCTGCTGGTTTTGCTACTGAGTTCTGGCTGTTAAGTCTATTACTACATACACGATAAGGTTATTATAACTACTGACCATAGCAACGTATTATAACTTGTTATAACATGTTATAAGTGCTCCAAATTCTATTTTTGGTTAAGTAAGTTAGCTAATGTTTTTTAACTTTTACAGTAACGTGTTTAACTGTATTAAAAACTTAAATGAGTTAGTAAAAAGTAATGTAAGATACAGATATCAACAAAACAGTTTTAGCAAATTTGTTTTATGCTTACTAGCTAAAGGTTTTCAATTTTTCACTAAAGAAAATTGTGTTTTTGTACAACACAAGATATAGCTTGCGCAAGCTGTTTCAACATTGGAAGCTGATTTCATCTTAAGCAAATGTATGCTCACTATAATGAATATTTTTGTTTGCCAGCTGATGAAAGCTTCTGCCCATGAAGGCATATTCAGCAGGCGCATGCTCAATGAATCCTTGCGGTTACCAGCTGATGCAAGGTTTTGCCCATGAAGGCGCTTGTGGAGCCAGCGTTCCAAAGGCTATAAGTTTGGCGTGTGTGGCTTGGTGGTTCAAGTCACAATGTTTGGCAAGAACAAGCACACTCAAACACCAGGTGTTGGTGGAGGGACTACACTGTACCTTGAATACATTCATCATTGAGTATGTATTTGGTCAAAGCTTAAAATATATACATTAACATTATAGAGAAATTAAAATTAGATTCAACTCAGGACCCTGAGAATGATGTGCCTCGTGGTTGGATGAATAAAGCCTGCGCCCTTGTCCATGCATGCGTGCAAGACTGGACACATCAAGTAACTCAAGAAGGCGCTGACAAGGTTGGCAGAGCGCCATAGCCTGAGGAAGCCCATGGAGATGCTCAGCGAACAGGTTGAGCAGCATGGTGAGAGGGCATATGACAAGTGGATCTAGAATAGATCTGTCATGACTGTGCATCTTCGAGAGACTTTCAAGAATGAAAAAAGAATGGGAAATCAGGGAAGAAGCCTGTATAGGCCAAAACAATGGCACCCTCTACAGGCATACGTTCTAGCCTGTGTAGGCATATGATTTTGAATTCAGGGATTTGAATTCAAAACCGCAGAAAATGTTTTTGAAATCAGGGATTTGAATTCAAAATCACAGAATATGATTTTGAATTCAGGGATTTGAATACAAAATCACAGCATGTGATTTTGCATTCAGGGAGTTGAACTCAACATCGCAGAATATGATTTAGAATTCAGCGTTTGAAATCAAAATCACAGATTTTGATTTTGAATTCGGGGAGTTGAATTCGGGGAGTTGAATTCAAAATCGAAGAATATGACTTTGAATTCAGGGATTTGCGTTTTTTCTGCATCTTGAGGCTGAGGTACCATGCAGGATCACAGCCAGCAGCAAAACGGGAGAGCACGGAGCATCAACTAATCCAGGTGATATTTGTGAATGGAAGCAAATTCACAATCAGGGGGTTCCCCAGAGTTACGAGCGATCGCGAAACGGACAAGGAAGAACCAGATAGGGACAGGATTGACGAAAGTGACAGAGCCACAGAATCCGCTAAACCTTCCTAGGCCGAACTCCTGCAAAGAAGAGATGTGCTTAGCACTGAGAACGTTAATGCCTTGCAACTTCCAAATCCATCCTAGGGCAGATCTAAACATGCATACGGAAGCATGCAGTGACTTACACTGCACGAAGTGGGTATGTACAGTCGGAGAGTGACTACAGAAAGCGAGGAAAAGCAACAGCCATGGGACGCGGGGTCCTTCCGGTTCTGAGGATATCAGCCATTCTGTCTGAGTCACAAACATCAATAAGTCTCGAGCTAAACCCACAGTCAAACGACGTTGACACTTGGCAAGCCTGTCAGGGGTGATGTCAACATGGAGTTTCCGATTTCGAGGGTCAGCGGCAAAAGCCAGA
>CAXAMN010005925.1:115970-126896 GCA_963970005.1 Durusdinium trenchii
TGAGAACTGGCGACTTGGTAGTACAACTTTAGTACGCGGAGTAGCTGTGGAGCTGGAAGCTGAGAACTGGCGAGTTTCTAGTACAACTTTAGTACGCGGAGCAATCTGTGGAGCTGGAAGCTGAGAACTGGCGACTTTGTAGTACAACTTTAGTACGCGGACTAGCTGGGGAGCTGGAAGATGAGAACTGGCGACTTGGTAGTACAACTTTAGTACGCGGAGTAGCTGGGGAGTGGGAAGATGAGAACTGGCGACTTGGTAGTAGAACTGTAGTACGCGGAGCAATCCGTGAGCTGGAAGCTGAGAACTGGCGACTTTGTAGTACAACTTTAGTACGCGGAGCAATCTGTGGAGCTGGAAGCTGAGAACTGGCGACTTTGTAGTACAACTTTCGTACATTATGCCCCGTATTGCGGACGTGCGACAACCGCTGGTGTTGTTGGCTAGTTGTGGCTGCGCACACCTGTGTGCACAATACCTCGTACATCCGTCGCGCACATCACTCTCTTACACCTTCTCTCCCACCCCTCTGTTGTCGGAAGCTGATATCACTTCCTGACAAGGCCGTGTTGTAGAAGCTATTGAGACTCTGACTGCTTTGTGCTTTAGAAACTTAAGATTCGTAAAGACTCATATGTGGGGTTATCCGGTCCTTTAGTTGTCTTGGAATTTCACGATTGAACACCATTTAATCTACATGCACATTTACAATTCTATGTGCTCTTGCGCAATGTGATACACATGCAAAGGGTTGGTCTACACTAGTCTTGTAGAGTGCAGCCATGTCATCACAGCCTGCAAATGGTGAGCAGCTGCAAATGGAAGTGGCAAACCCATATATCATTGGCAACACTACTTTGGATGGTGGTGAAGATGCTCAAGCCATCGTTTTTGAATATGGTGCGCCAACCAGATGGGCATTACAATGTAGACTTCACATTTGCACATAGCTTTTGCAAGCTTATGTTCCGGTCGGTGGTTAGCTTTTGCAAGCTTCTGTTCTGGGTTGTGGTTTTGCCCCACTGAAGGCTACAGCCTGCATAGGCTCTTGAAGGATATGCCTATGTTGCAGCACCACCTGCAAAATCAGCTGCTTGTAGGCTTGTAGCTGCAATTTTCTTTGATCTTTGTAAAAACATTTATGCTGCAAGGGGAGACTTTTTTTAGCACTTTGGAAAACCAAACACAGTGGACAATGCAGCACATTTTGTTGTCATTGCGAAATCATTGGAAGCTTCCTAGGATAGAAAAATCATGGTGTGTGATTTGAAGTTTTAAATACCAACATGTTTGGTTGAAACATTCCTGGGATGTACTTGCGCATGTGTCTTTTTGTTGCCAAATAGTTAGTTTGGAAGTAATTTTTTGCAAAACAAAAATGAAAAATTGTTTTTGACACTTTTGAAAAATGTCCATAGGATTGTAAAAAACAGCCTTTTGCTAACTAGTTTACACATAATTATAACTAGTTACTAATTACTTAGCTAATGTCTTTAACAGCCATAACTCAGTAGTAAAACCAGCAGCTTCAAAGTAAGGAGCCGAAAACGACCCGTGCCGCGCGACGCGGCAGCTTTTCACGCTCGAGGTGAGCCAGGGCTCAAGCGCTGCGGGGTTCGGAGAACATCAGCACATGATTCAATCACATGCTGTCGCAAGGCCGGAGTTCAGAGGACTGTCTAATTGACGCGGCGATTGTTCAGGGGTTGGATAGAAGATTGCAGCTGCCAGCCAGCTGAACACGCTGTCGCTGTCAGTATACTCAGTTTACCGAGAGCCCCTAGTGTGAGCTTGTGAATTGAAACTGGCAATTAGCCTCGAACTATGGAGAGATGAATTGCCACCTTAGACCTTCAGTAATGTAGGCTGCATGCCTTTCAACAAAGCGCAGTACTTCCCTGCAGGGCTTTGTCGCGCTCAATCTGATTGAGGGTTGAGTAGACTTGACTAGACTGCGAGCGTACGCGAGCTTTCCATCTAGCCATGGAAGAAGAGGCATAATCTACCGCTGGCAGCGAGGCAATGTCAATGGTGACTGGCGGCACTGGACCGTGCGCTGTTGATGGCACCATCTTCTTGAGGGTCCGGACATGCGGAGCTTGCGGCGTAAAGAACACAGACCTGAATGAGATCACTGGCCCTTCCTCCATGCAGAAGTTCACCGTTTGGAACAGAGGCACCTCCACAGAACCCTGAACCTCGCACGACAAGATTTGCCACTGACCTTTCTCCATGGCAGCTTTGCAGAGGAGCTGCAGCCTGATCAGCCTGCGAAAGCAGATTTTGATACTTTCTGCAACGTCATGCGCAAGAATGCAGAGAAGGCAGCTGAGTTCCAAGCTGCCCGCAAGGAAATGCTGGCGATTTTGCGCAAGGGACAAATCCGTTTCCGAGAGGGCAAAAGTGCGAGCAAAGCCAGCCAAGCCCTCCAATTGGCGAGGGAGAGCCACATGAAGGAGTTCCGCTCATCCCAGCGCGAGCTTCCGTGCAGTGGATAGACAGAAGTATGCAGGGCAGTTCCCAGGCGAGATTGAAGCCAAGAAATTGAAGACAACGGTGAAAATGATTTTGACGGAAAGAAGAGAGACGCGGTTCTCATCCGGAAGAATCCTGATGGGGAATGGGATTTGAACTTAAGGACCGCAACGGGTGTTATGCAAGAGGAAAGGGTTGACCGTGGCAACGAACAGATCCGGGAAGGGCAGATGGCGGCCATGAACCTTCCCACAAAAGATTTTTCTCTTCGCTGACCGACAATGCAAACATTTTGGAAGCTGCTTCGGCTTCGGCTGTCAGCCAGGCAGTTGAACAGGAGGCCATGGACCAAGCAGCCGAAGCCTCCATTGAAACCTGTTCCCCAAGGTGAAAAGAGGAAAGCAATGCATTTGGACCCACGCAGGATGATCCTGATGCCCAATTGCCCATGTCACACCCTGACCAAGCCCTCAAATTCAAATCGCAGCCAGAGGTTGATTTGGCAAAGCGTCCACACCTTGTGTTTGGAAGGCCAAACACTGAGGTTATGACATAAAGCTGCCTGCTATGTCTATAAAATCCTAAAATAACTATTTTAGGAAAATAATAGGAATGTATTAGAAACAAAATAGGAATTGAAAATAGGAAAAAAAGGACACAAAGATGATGATTCTCAAAAATAGGAAAAGAAAAGAGCTGGATTTTGAAATAGGAAAGGAAAAAAGGAAAAGCATGGCAGCACTCTAGGACAGGAACATGAAATGGATACGAAGAGCAAATGACTGGAAGCAACATACTGGAAGCAAATTTCCGTTCATTTTCCTATAAAAATTGATTACTTCATTTCATTTTCCTTTAATGGTTAAAAATTATTAATTCCGCTCATTCTCAATATAAAATGATAAATTCATTTAATTGCCCTTTAAAAATAGAAATTCCGTTCGTTCATTGGGCCTTTAAAAATGATTAATTCTTGTGATTTTCCTTTGAAAAATGATCAATTCTTTTCATTTTCCTGTAAGACAGAATAACTCTTTTTCATTTTCCCTGTAAAAATTCTAAATTCCGTTCATTTTCAGTTAAAAAACTCCTTTCACTTTCCTTTTAAAAATTGATGTGTTTTCCTTTCATTTCCTTTTTTGATTGTTTATTTATTTATTGTTTTAAATCCTAGTTTTCATATTTTTGAGGGGGGTGCTGAAAATCGTCCTATTTTTATTATTTTTCACATTTGTCCTATTTTAAATTGAAAAATACAAATTGAACATATGAAAAAAATAGGCCTATTTCCCCCCCCCCCGAAAATAGGAAAAAATATGAATTGAAAATAGTAAAAAATAGGACGATTGTCGCCGCCACCCCCAAAATAGCAAAACAATAGGAATAAAAACAAATTAAATAGATAATGAAATGAATTTATTGTTGAACGGAAATGTTATTTTTTAATTGAACATGAAAGGAATTCATCATTTTAAAAGGAAAATGCAAGGACATAATTAGATCTAATCTAATCTAATCGTTCCAATCGAATGCCGGCCTAACTGTGCATTGCCGCACTGCTATTAAATATCCAGTTTCATTCACTTGTGTCTGACCAGAAAGAGCCACCTGCCTTCCGGTAAATCTGAAATATTCGATCCTTGTTTCCTATTTCATGTTTGTTCTTGTTTTCTGCATTATTAATTCTTATTTTGGTGTTCCATTATAATCCTATTTTATTCCGAAAAATATTTAAGCACAAATATGTTTGAAAACAATAGAGATAGCAACAGCTTTTTTCATAACACTGAGGATGACTTGGAACCCAATGAGCAGGACATCATCCCCTACCTTGGCTACTTCCACAGATGTCCCGGATTGTCCCTCAACACAAGGCCAGTGTACAAAAGCCAAGAATATGGCAGTGTGCAGGACATTGAGAGCCCTGAGCGCACATGTTGCTTTGTGGTCCATTCGCTATGGGTACTGGTTCTTGAGCACCAAACCACTCAATGAGACCCACTGCAAGTTGGAGGAGCACTATATGTCCAGGCCGATGTGAAGGCCATGATGACAAGGAACCTTGAGGAGGTCTATGTTCTTTGGAATCATCATGAAGCGTACAAGACTTTGAGGTGGATGACAATGGCTGAGCGGCGTATCATTGTGCACACTCACATGAGCCAGATGCTTGAGATGAAGGACCAGGAGATTGAGGACCTTGCAGCTCAGACCTCAACAGCCGCCACAGCTGAAGTCTTGGTTGGGAGTGCTCAGCATCCATTGCAATTCTTCCAGGTGTCATTGAGGTCCTTCAGATGGAGATTGATAGGCTCATGGGCACCACACATCCCCTCGTGAAGAGTGGCTGGAAGGCAAAGATGTGTGCCACTGTGACCAGCTACTTTGCCAATGATTTGGGTCGCCTTGACTATTTGATGAACAGGCTTTTCAGCTCATACTTCAATACTTTTTTGGCTGCGTGGGGTTTGTGTGTTGTTGCATGGTAGGAGTATTTCATGTTGATGTTTTACTTGTTTACTGATGCTCATAGCAGCGCTGCTTTCATACCGTCCAGGTGGATGGAGAATGATCAGATGGCAGAGATGGTGCAAAGCCATGGCCAACAAATGGCTATGACTGGTGTGGATGACAGGTACAACTACTGAGTTTTGTCCATAGGCAAATGCTGCCTGCCCGCTGAGCAGATTGTTGCTGACATAAGCTAATTGGCTTTACATGTGTAGATCATCAGCAGTTTGCTTACATGTAGTTAAAGCTCTTTGCTTATATATATATATCATCAGCAGCTGTAAGCCTTGATGTTTATTTAGTCATGTATTGTCTACAGCCTAGTCATGTAGGTACTACGCATAGAAGGCCTAGTGCCACTGCTCCGGCAATTTTGCAGCACTTTCAAGAACAACAATTCAGTGCTATTCATCTCGGTCGCCTGAGCACAGGGCTATGAAGGTGGATCACGGATAAGAGATCAGTACAGAATATTGCAAAGCAAAACAGTGTGGTTGGCAGCTGTAAGAGAGTCACTCAAGACAGGACTTGGTATCAAACCTTAGCAGCTTATCTGTATGTATAACTATGTTTGCGTTATATTGGAAGTAGAGTTGGTGCTTTTCTTGTTTTTGTCTGTCCGTTCGGTCCGTTCAGTATGGAAATGACCTGAAGTGCCAATGCATGATGTGCCCAGGTAAGTGGCTAGATGATCTGACTTACCAAATCTGTGCTTTGAGCAGAAAAATTGCCAGCTGAACCACTGCCTGACTGCTGTGAGTAAGTAGTATCTTCTGGAGGCAGAGGTTTCATGTGAGCGTCGTTCAAAAACCCACCTCTTCCTTGTTAGTAATCGATTTTCAAAGGCTGATTTCGAGTGTGCTCTCACTGCAATCGCGAAAGGTTCGCGAAGGTCCTGCGAAAGGTCTGCGCACGTCATGTTGGTGACCTGGCCACGCTGCAAGAACAATTGCTCTTCAGACTTCCGATTGCTTTTTCCAGGGTTGGGAAAAAGCAAATTGGAAATCTGAGCCATTTTGCTTTTTCCCGGCCCGGGAAAAAGCAAATTGGAAGTCTGAGCCTTTTGCTTTTTCCAGGCCTGGGAAAAAACAAATTGAAAGTCCGAACCATTTTGCTTTTTCCCGGCCCGGGAAAAAGCAAATTGGAAGTCTGAGCAAACTGGCCTGACTGAGCCGTATCTTGTTCATGGAGGGTTGCGCCCAACCAAAAACACACCAAAATGAAAATGGCTTGGTTGGAAGTCTTGACCATTTTGCTTTTTCCCAGCCCGGGAAAAAAAGCAAATTGAAAGTCTAGACCATTTTGCTTTTTCCCGGGCCGGGAAAAAGCAAATTGGAAGTCTGAGCAAACTGGCCTGACTGAGCCGCCTCTTGTTCATGGAGGGTTGGGCCCAACCAAAAACACACCAAAATCAACATGGCTCGGTTGGAGCTTGACCATTTTGCTTTTTCCCAGCCCGGGAAAAAGCAAATTGAAAGTCTAGACCATTTTGCTTTTTCCCGGGCCGGGAAATTGCAAATGGGAAGTCTGAGCAAACTGGCCTGACTGAGCCGTCTCTTGTTCATGGAGGGTTGCGCCCAACCAAAAACACACCAAAATGAAAATGTCTTGGTTGGAAGTCTTGACCATTTTGCTTTTTCCCCGCGCCCGAAAAAACGAAAATTGAAAGTCTAGACCATTTTGCTTTTCCCGGGCCTGGAAAAAGCAAATTGGAAGTCTGAGCAAACTTGCCTGACTGAGCCGCCTCTTGTTCATGGAACACGTCTTGATCACTTTGCTTTTCCCAGCCCGGGAAAAAAATTGAAAGTGTAGACCATTTTTCTTTTCGCCGCGCCGGGAAAAAAGCAAATTGGAAGTCTGAGCAAACTGGCCTGACTGAGCCGCCTCTTGTTCATGGAGGGTTGGGCCCAACCAAAAACACACCAAAATCAACATGGCTCGGTTGGAGCTTGACCATTTTGCTTTTTCCCAGCCCGGGAAAAAGCAAATTGAAAGTCTAGACTTTTTTCCGGTTGGGAAAAAGCAAATTCGAAGTCTGGGCCGGGAAAAAAGCAAATTTGAAGTCTGGACAATTTTGCTTTTTGCCGGCCCGGGAAAAAGCAAATTGAAAGTCTGAGCCTGTTGCTTTTTCCAGTCCCCGGAAAAAGCAAATTGGATGAACCATTTTGCTTTTTCCCTGGCCGGGAAAAAGCAAATTGAAAGTCTGAACCATTTTGCTTTTTCCAGGCCTGCGAAAAAGCAAACTGGATGTCTGAACCGTTTTGCTTTTTCCCGGCCCGGGAAAAAGCAAATGGAAGTCTGAGCCAGCCCTGGAAAAAGCAAATTGGATGTCTGAACCATTTTGCTTTTTCCCGGCCCGGCAAAAAGCAAATTGAAAGTCTGAGCCGTTTGCTTTTTCCAGGGCCGGGAAAAAGCAAATTGGAAGTCTTGACCATTTTGCTTTTTCCCGGGCGGAAGTCTGAGCTGTTTGCTTTCAAATTGGAAGTCTGAACCATTCTTGCTTTTTCCCGGGAAAAAGCAAAATGGAAGTCTGAACAATTTTGCTTTTTCGCGGGTTGGGAAAAAGCAAATTCGAAGTCTGAAGCATTTTTGCTTTTTCCCGGGCCGGGAAAACAGCAAATTGCAAGTCAGGCCATTTTGCTTTTTCCCGGCCCGGGAAAAGGCAAATTGCAAGTCTGAACCATTTTGCTTTTTCCCGGGCAAATTCGAAGGCTGAACCATTTTGCTTTTTGGCGGGCCGGGAAAAAGCAAATTGGAAGTCTTGCCATTTTGCTTTTTCCCGGTCCGGGAAAAAGCAAATTGGAAGTCTGAACCATTTTGCTTGTTCCTGGCCCGGAAAAAGCAACATGAAGTCTGAACCATTTTGTTTTTTCCCGGCCCGGGAAAAAGCAAATTGGAAGTCTGAAACATTTTGCTTTTTCCTGGCCCGGAAAAAGCAAAATGGAAGTCTGAACCATTTTGCTTTTTCCCGGCCTGGGAAAAAGCAAATTCGAAGTCTGAACCATTTTGCTTTTCCCGGTGTGGGAAAAAGCAAATTCGAGGTCTGAACCATTTTGCTTTTTCCCGGGCCGGGCAAAAGCAAATTGGAAGTCTGACCATTTTGCTTTTTCCTGGCCCGGAAAAAGCAAAATGGAAGTCTGAACCATTTTGCTTTTTCCCGGCCCGGGAAAAATCAAATTCGAAGTCTGAACCTTTCCCGGCCCGGGAAAAATCAAATTCGAAGTCTGAACCATTTTGCTTTTTCCCGGTCCGGGAAAAAGCAAATTGGAAGTCTGAGCAAACTGGCCTGACTGAGCCGTCTCTTGTTCATGGAGGGTTGCGCCCAACCAAAAACACACCAACATGAAAATGTCTTGGTTGGCTGGCTTCCTGTTCCTCAGCAATCAATGTGTCAGTGATCAGAGGACCCAAGACGTGCCAGGGCAACTGCATGAATCCTTGAAAGCCTCTAGCCCCAACGAAAAACCATTTTCGCCGACAGTGGTAAAACCCCACGCGCGAAAGCTTGCGAAAGCTTCGCGAAGGTCCTGCGAAAGGCTTGGAAAAAATGAAACGACTTTTGAACATCCCCAGGTTCTTGGTAATTTTCCTATTCTTCCCAGAAGGCTTGAGGAGGACTCCTTTTGAAGAGACACCTGATGTCAGATAATGACATGCGGCAACCACAAAACTGCAAGAAACAAGGGTCAAGGCGAACACCTTGAACATCCTTGAGCCCAGCGAGCCTCTGAAGCGACAGTGTTCACCAGCTTCTGAAACTCCACTTCTTCGCCCACGCGAAGGGCTGCTTGGGCTTCGCCTTGGACTTGGGAATGGCGGAAAAAGAGAAAAACAAAGCGAAGACAACGCATCCAAGGAAGCAAAAAAAGGGTGAGACATCCTCACAGGAGCCCATGTAAGCCCAGAACCTGGACTCGTCGAAGCAGTGCTTGAATCCTTCACAGGCCCGCGAGCCAATCTGCGCGGCCATCTATGCCAGACACAACAGCCAAGGCATCATTCACTCCAACTTGGGCATTGGCATTGATTTTTGCTGTGCGTTCGATGGACTCCTGCTGCAACCCGGTCTACGAGACAACCACCCAGCATCAATGGAATGTGAATAGTCTTCATCAGGCACCGCGCTACCCCTGCACACTATGCTCTCAATCTTTGGCCTCCGTTACTGCGAACAGAACCCTGCCGGTAGCCCTTAGGGCCGGCGCGTCCCGTGAGTTCCTATTGTCACTTTCCTGGCAGTGGGACACATGAGGGATACGCGCAAAGCTTGGTTGTTTCCCTTAGCTTGGCGATTATATCCCTTCGCAAATACACACATGAAAAAAACTGCCCAGAAAGACTTAGGGCGAGACACTCGCTCATGCCACGAGCTCTCATCTGGCTAACAATATGAAGCTCTTGCCGTGACTCACCCATACTATTCCTTCTGCAAAGCAGTCACCTTCAACATGGCCTCGGTTGAGGCAGCGTTTCCCTTGTGGTTGACCCACTGCGCAAAAAAAAATGTTTCTGCTTTCCACCAGTCAGTAGCGAGCATCTTGTTCATTTCAGGCTGTGGCTTGATCTGTTCACGGTAACATTGTTGCGCTTGCCATCCTGAGGATTGACCATGGCTGGACTTGCAGCCATAGGTGGAGTTGGAGAGGGCTCAGGTGGAGTGATTTGCGCGGGTGGCACGACAGCTTAATCCTCTACAATCACTGTTTTTGTTTCTTGTTCCTCGTGGAGGAACGCCTGAGGTCCACACCCTGAAAAGTGCCTTCGGTTTCAGCAGGTAGCGTATCGTCCTCATCCAGGCCTCAGAGAAGGAGTAATATTAAAAAAAAGATGGAACCCACGAACCCGAATGCAAACACGATCGAAAAACTAATATGTCCAAAGGACACTCTTGTAGGACACTCTTGCGGGACACTCTGTAGGACACTCTTGTAGCACACTCTTGTGGGTCACTCTTGTAGGAAACTCTTGTGGGACACTCTTGTAGGACACTCTTGTGGGACACTCTTATAGGACACTCTTGTGGGACACTCTTGTGGGACACTCTTGTAGGACACTCTTGTGGGACACTCTTGTGAGACACTCTTGTAGAACACTCTTGTGGGTCACTTGCAGGACACTCTTGTGGGACACTCTTACGCGACACTCTTGTGGGACACTCTTATAGGACACTCTTGTGGGACACTCTAGTGGGACACTCTTGTAGGACACTCCTGTACGACACTCTTGTAGGACACTCTTGTGAGACACTCTTTGTTGCGGGACACTAACACTCTTGTGGGACAGTCTTGTAGGACACTCTTGTGGGACACTCTTGTGGGACACTCTAGTGGGACACTCCTGTACGACACTCTTGTAGGACACTCTTGTGGGACACTCTGCGGGACACTCTTGTGGGACACTCTTGTGGGACACTCTTCTAGGACACTCTTGTGGGACACTCTTCTAGGACACTCTTGTGGGACACTCTTGTGGGACACTCTTGTGGGACACTCTTGTGGGACACTCTTGTGAGACACTCTTGTGGAACACTCTTAGGGAACTCTGATGGGACACTCTTTGTGGGACACTCTTAGGAAACTCTTGTGGGACACTCTTCTAGGACACTCTTGTGGGACACTCTTGTGGGACACTCTTGTAGGAGACTCTTGTGGGACACTCTTGTAGGACACTCTTGTGAGACACTCTTGTAGAACACTTGTGTGGGTCACTTGCAGGACACTCTTGTGGGACACTCTTACACGACACTCTTCTAGGACACTCTTGTGGGACACTCTTGTAGGACACTCTTGTGAGACACTCTTGTAGAACACTTGTGTGGGTCACTTGCAGGACACTCTTGTGGGACACTCTTACACGACACTCTTGTAGGACACTCTTGTGGGACACTCTTGTAGGACACTCTTGTAGGAAACTCTTGTGGGACACTCTTGTGGGACACTC
>CAXAMN010005925.1:131896-162424 GCA_963970005.1 Durusdinium trenchii
GGACACTCTTGTGGGACACTCTTGAGCGACACTCTTGTGGGACACTCTTGTGGGACACTCTTGTAGGACACTCTTGTGGGATACTCGTGTAGAACACTCTTAAGGGACACTCTTGTGAGACGCTCTAGTGGGACACTGTTGTGGGACAGTCTTGTAGGACACTCTTGTGGGACACTCTTGTAGGACACTCTTGTGGGATACTCCTGTAGGACACTCTTAAGGGACACTCTTGTGAGACACTCTAGTGGGACACTGTTGCTGGACACTCTTGTGGGACTCTCTTCCAGCTCCCCAGATACTCCGCGTACTAAAGTTGTACTACAAGGTCGCCAGTTCTCAGCTTCCAGCTCCACAGATTGCTCCGCGTACTCAAGTTGTACTACAAAGTCGCCAGTTCTCAGCTTCCAGCTCCACAGATTGCTCCGCGTACTAAAGTTGTACTACCAAGTCACCAGTTCTCATCTTCCAGCTCCCCAGATACCCCGCGTACTAAAGTTGTACTACAAAGTCGCCAGTGCTCGCCTGCATTTTCGCGCGCTCGACACGCACGATCTCCGCAGAGGGTTGCGTGGGCACCGGACAAATCGCACTCTCGCCTGCATTTCGCGCACTCGACACGCACGATCTCCGCAGAGGGTTGCGCGCGCATGGGACAAATCGCACTCTCGCCTGCATTTCGCACACTCGACACGCACGATCTCCGCAGAGGGTTGCGCGTCAAGTCTCCAAAACGAGCGTTTTGTACGAGACTTCCTCAAAAACTCACACGTCAAAGTCTGCAAAACGAGCGTTTCGTACGAGACTTCCTCCAAAAGTCAAGCGGAAACACCCATCGGAGCACACACATCACGCGGCCCTGCCAAGCAGTTTCGCGCCCACACGCCAATCCCAATGGGACAGCGACATTCACCTCTACCACAACTCACAACCACACGATTCCCTGCGCCTGCCACGAAAATCGCACTTCCACACCTCAAAGCACGCACAAAGTCCTGCGCCTGCCACGAAAAGTGACAATATCATCTCATGTGAGCTTCAAATGAATTTGCACCACACCACACGTTTGGAATGATTTCGACCCGTTCTGAACCCACTCCCATCCACCCAAATCGCCATTTCAGCTGAGACTTGTCACGAAAACCGAGCTTCGATGCCACACCCTGAAACGCAAATCCCAATGGCACGGCCACATCCAACACCCCAAAAACACGACTCTCCAAACGCTAATCCCAATGGAACTGCGGAGCAATCTGCCGATCTTACAAAACGCTGCACCTGTGCAGCGAAACGCATCACGTTTCTCGCGCGACATGTCCTGCTCCTGCAAATCACAATGGATTAGCGGCGCCACCTGACACGTGACACGTCCATGCAAAGTCACTTGCAAAAGCTTCCCCCAATGGCAGCAAATTTGAGACGCGACGACGACGAGAGACGACGACAGACGACGAGAGACGACGACAAACGACGAGACGACGCAAGCCACGCGAACACAGCTCCAACCCCCAGACCCCCAACTATAAACGGGAACCCTTCGCTACGCATTCGGGAAAACACAACTTTGGAAAAGGACAATGGGATCCTGACTGGTTGTCAACATGAACCATTGCAACTCCATGCTTCAAAGTGTTGGTGGCCCTAGAAAAGAAAAGGGGACAGAGCCGACAACAAATACACCAGAAATGAGCTGCCACCGTGACACTCAGCCTTGTCCTCTCAACCATGGAGTTTCACCCCCCACCTTGCTTAACTTGTTGAAGCAAAGGGTTTGTTGGCCTTGCCGAGACTTCGACCTCTTTTTCACAGGGGGGGTCTCAACTGCGACCACTTCAGGCACAACCAGGGCAGGTTCCACTTTGGAACTCCCTTCAAGGCCAGTTGGGAATTGCTGGCAATACAGTTTTGACTGCCTTCGCTGCCTTCAACCAAAGCCAACTCTAACAAAATCCAAGGGGAGTCCCTTCCAGCTGGTGTCCCAATCAAAGCAACCCTGTCCAACAAGTCGCACAAGGATCCAAACGAAGGAGAGGGCGCAGTCCGCAAAGAGCCCACTAGAGAACACGTTTGCAAGACGTGAAGCCTGGAAGATGACAGACAAGACTCCGCAAACAAAAGCCTTCAAACCTGGGGGAGCCGGAGCACAGTAAGCTGCGTGGAGCTAACGCCAAACTGCTAGAAAGCTGCCTTTTTTGCAGGGGCGCAAACACCCCGTTTCCCCTTATCAATATTGTGCTCATTTATATTGCGGAAAGCCAGGATTGCGACCTTTGTCCACGCCACCATCATACAGGGGGCGATGCACTCAGTCACTCAGCACTCAATACTTGTCCCCTGGCAGCAGTTTTCATTGAGGAGCTTAGACGCTGTCCGCGTGATCTCAAAAACGGAGGGCGTCCTGGGACTGTACAAGGCCAGATTAAGCATTGGCTATACAACATGAAGGCTAACAGTATCTAACATCCAGACTAGACATCATTTCGGAAAAGAGCCCGGCCTGGCAGGACTGCTCTCCCAGAACTTTACGCCAACTTCCTTGTTAAGATTTGTTAAGCATTCTAGCTAATCGGTTGTCAGTTTAGGCTACATTTGTAAGAGCATTCTTCTACCAACAGGGACCCCTACCGCAAACTTGCGCGTTAAGTTGTTAAGTTCGCTTGACGGCTTCTTCGTTTGTTGATTGGACTTGGATACGTTCTGAATGAGCACGATGTTTGACACAGCGCGTGCCCTGTCATAAAGCATAACAAAGAGGCACTTCGTGTTTTGCCTTTGGTTCACTGGATCTTCGCCGGCTGATTCAAAAGGTAGTTACATTTGCCGCGGCTTTGGGTTGGCGCCATTCCGCCAGGATGATGTATAGTATATTGTCTAAGCAACCGAAGTGTGCTGCGCGTTGCAGCATGGTCGAACCAGCTTAGCTACCGACACATTACCGAGACAAACATGACCGGTGCATGCCAAAGAGTTGATTCCGTTCTCGCAGAAATTCAATTACTGAAGGGTGCTCCATCCTTACCTCGCTCAGCCTTGGACCATGAGGCCTTTGAGTGTATGGTGGTAGTAGTAGTGGTGGTAGTAGTAGTAGTGGTAGTAATAGTAGGAGGAGGAGTAGTAGGAGTAGTAGTAGTAGTAGGAGTAGTCGGAGTAGTAGAGGTAGTAGGTAGTAGGTAGTAATAGTAGCATATCATATAGTAGCAGTAGTAGCAGCGGTAGCAGTAGAAGCAGTAGTAGCAGTAGTAGCGGTAGTAGTAGTCACAATATGCTCAAACAAGCACAGACAAAAGGCCAAGGACACAGGATCAAATTAATAGGGGTAGTAGTGGAGGTTATTGACGGGGACTGGCCCTTGTGAGGGGTACCCTTTGTGAGTTTGTCAACTGATTGTTCTTCATTGGCTTTTAATAAGGCAAGGGAGAGAGAGGTCTTTGGCTGTCAAGAGGGTCCCCAAATAGTTTGTACATGTTTGTACGTATATGTAGATATTTAGATCAACCGATCGATCGATGTTTGTTTGGCGATGCCAATTGAAGCACAAAGCACAGTACAATTTTGAATGCGGTATCCGCCTGGTGGAAGTGTGCCATCTCGCCCTCCATAGCTCATAAATTTGAATAGCGGGGTTATGGTTTCGCCTTTGGAATGTTGTGCCGATGCTTCCTCCACATGTAGATTGGGTTTGCCCGCCCTTAGTGGGGCCGGGTATTTTCCCGACCTACCTTCCTGGTTGGTACCAACTCTGCGTGTAGGTTTCAGGATGTCTCAGCTAGCACAAAAAGTTTGTCACTTATTATGAGGCATCGACCAAATGTTTGCAACTGACATCAGTGTTTAGTTTCTTGTACGTGCTCAATGTACCTAATGTTCCCGCAAATTCTGCCACAAACACCTCAAATTAATTTCAATTGTTTGTGAAGGTACCCCGCCTGCCAAAATGATTTTATTGCACATTTAAATCAAGCAAGTCACCTAGAGGTCAACGATTAAATCATACGATGCTTGCGAGTCAAGGATCTCTGAAATAACCTACGTATTGCAATAAGATAATTGGTTGCATGGTGGTTGACCCCTCCCCCATCCTTCCTTTTTACATCTTTTTACCATCCATTTTCCGCGACCCAGGGCCTCTGAACTCTGCTTTGCAGGAACTTGACGAAGGTTGAAGCCACATGATTTCGCCGTCTTCCTCGCTCAAGTTCAATGTTAGGATGGATTGGCCATGGGCCGTTAGTGTGGCAAGCTTCGTCTCTGGTTGGCTGCTTCGTGAGTTGACCTCAGGTGCTAGTGGTCCAAAAGAGGCTAACCCCACTTGCAATTGCCTTTGTCGTTTTCAGGGCTCGCCGGCCTCGGAGAGTGGATTGGAGGAGCGGCGCTTGCCATTCTGGTCATCATGATTGGACTTGCTTTGTCGCAATCCGCATTAGCGTTCCAAATCCGTTATCGGGACAGCTCCTCTGGTTCTGATCGAACCTTCACTTTAGGGGTCAAGGGTGGTGGCAAGATTTCCATCACGGGATGAATCACCTGAAGCCTGGATCCATAGTGTATGTCGATTATGGAGAACGAGGACCAACTGTCATACACGCTAGACTATATAATCCTGCATGCGATACAAAGTACGGAGTACGACATGTACAGTGAAGATTACTCCAAAGCGAATGGAGATCTGACCAGCTACTGGGCTGCCCTTCCGGGCGGGGCTCCCCCTCCAGCTGTTGATCCAACCACCATCCATGGCTTCGCGCCCATGACTGCGATGCAACTCTCTGGATTCCTTGCTGCTGGCCAGATTGCGGCCACCAATGAGATAAATGCAAGAGGATTGGCTGCGAGAGCGGGAGCTGCGCTGAGATGGTAGAAGGCCACAATCGGCTGGCATGGTGCAAAGTGGTGGATGGGGGCTTCAAGACATGACAGTTGGGGCCGGGGCAACCCGTCCTGTCCTCCAACGTCAGCTAGCAGAAGATGAGATCCCAGCATTCTGTGAGACTCGAATCCAGTTATGTCGCGCACTGGAGGGTGACGATAAGATCGCTGCCGACGATGTCAGGACCCTTGAGGTCCGATATAGTGCAAGCGGAGAGCGCCAGAGGTCTTTCAAAGAAACCGTGGCAGAGCTTAGAGTCACAGAATTTGAGGATTTCCCTGTGACCCCTCGCACTTTGCTCGAATACATCCGGGCGATTTCAAGCATTGCCGAGTCCGCCACTGCCCACCACCATATGTGGATAGGACACATCCTTCAAGCCTGCAGGTCACTTGGTGCACCGCCAAAAACTGCATGTGGCTCAGGAGCCCTCAAGGCGCTCCGAGTGGCCAGCTCAACGTACATGATGTCGGAGGTCGGCGTGGGTGATACAGTCCCACTGAGACTGTCTCAGCTGTCGCTTCCACAAGGGGGCTCGGCTGGTGTGGACCTGTTGGAATCTCTTGAGGGACCCCTTCGAGAACACGTTCAAAATTTTGAGGACACTCTTTTGCAAGATGCCGATGTTTGGACTCACATCTCACGAAATAGCGAATTTTTGCAGCCCTACAATGACCCATCACTTCAGTCTGACAAGAAGTACATTGAGTTGCTTCAGCTGTTATACCA
This sequence comes from Durusdinium trenchii, assembly GCA_963970005.1. Lineage (NCBI taxonomy): Eukaryota > Dinophyceae > Suessiales > Symbiodiniaceae > Durusdinium > Durusdinium trenchii. The sequence goes on from CAXAMN010005925.1 coordinate 137,490, forward strand.
GAGGGGCTTTTTGTCTTTCACAGAAGACAACAGATGCAGGGTTGGTTTATCTGCTGTTTCTAAAAAAGCCAAAGACGCTAGCCGAGACTTCTAGCACACGGCATGGCCATGGCATTGCTTGCAAAAGGAATTCGCTTGATGGCTTTCAAATTGTTCATCGACCACGACACGTACCTTCGTCCGGGAGAATCGATAGACCTGAGAGCACAGGACGTTGTAGCTCCCGTGCGAGGGGGGTGGCCGGGCCTACAAGTAGTACAGCGTCACAGTCAGGGACCAAGACTTCGGCAAGCCGGGCAAGATTGGTGTGTTCGACAACACCATCCAGCTCAACAGCAGGGGCAGAGAGTTCCTAGGAGAAGTCTTGAGCAGCAGGGCCCAGGAGCTGAACCAGCAGTCGGATTTCATCTACCCGTTCACATCCACCGAATAAAGAAAAGAATTCACCAATCAAGATAGGATAACTTTTTGGAGTGAAGGACCTTCACCCGTACCAATGCCGCCATGGCGGTGAGGCGGAGGACCTCAACAACAAGGAAAGAGAATACCCCCCTAGTGAAAGCAATGGAGCGTTGGATGACAGACCCAAGTGTGAGACGTTACACCAAGATCGGGAAACTGCAACAGCTGATGAGCCGATTGTCGCAACCTCACATGGAGTTCTGTTTCTGGTCGCACCAAGCACATGGAGAGCGTGCTGTGCGGAGTCCTCCCGCCCCAGGCACCATGAGTAGACTTGGATGGGAAGATGTCTTGAGCATCAATGAAGCAGCTTCCGGCAGAATTTGTTTTAGAGCTCTTTGCTGGTACAGCCCGTGTCACTCAAGCCTTCAGAGATGTTGGTATTCCGGCCTTCCCAGTGGATTTTTGTTTACATGGTGCACACAATGTTTTGCCTAAGGCAGTTGAGCTTAAGGTTATCCAGCTGTTGAAATCGCAGCGGGTCAAATTTTTGTGGGTGGGGATGCCATGTACCAGTTTCAGCCACGCAAGAAAGGCTGATGGGTTGGATCCCGGCCCACTTCGGGATTCCGACCACCTACATGGACTGCCAAACCTTACAGCGCGCGACCAACAAAAAGTTGACACTGGTAACCGCTTACTGCTCTTCACCATGCGGATGTTGCGTCTTTGCGAAAAACACAAGATCAATTACGCTCTCGAAAACCCTATGTCTAGTTTTGCCTGGAGCATGCCGGAAATGCAACGTTTTTGCAGATACTATCAACCAGTGGTGGCACATTTGCACTAAAGTTATATTGGTGGCATCTGAGGCTAGATTGGTGGCATCTGAGGTCAGTGAACTCCGCTACCAATGCAGTTTCAATACACAGTTGCCAGTAAGATGGCCACTGAAATTTACAGTTTCAGCACCACAGGTTGCCCACAAGATGGCCAATGAAATTTGCATTGGTCTTGATGCATCATGACCTGCACCACCCAACCATGTCCAATTTTTGAAGAAGACACTCCAGTCAACATATTGCAGAATGTGGCAAGCGCATGGCACAAACAGCACCACATCTGTACCTTTGATCTTAGCTTTAAGTGTATATGTTTTTTCAGGGTTATCGGTCAGTCGAGCCCACTGGTCGAACGCGAACCGTCGGTCGAGCGCCGGACACCACGCGCGGTCGGCCATAAGCTGATGGCTCAGTCGGGCCAGGGTGGCCCCACATTTGTGTGGGGGTATCTTTTATCACGAAAATCCACGATCATGATATCCACGGCGTCATATCACGATATACCACGATATAGTATATATATCATTTGTTTTTTAACAACTGGCCGGTCGGGTGCGCGCGGCCCGGTGCGCGGCGTCCACTGTGCTCACCTCAGAGCCGAAAGACGCGATGAAGACGGTGGAGAAGGGTCAGAGAAGCGAGAGAAGTGAAGGGAGATTGAAGATTTGAGACTTCGAATATCAATATCAGATTTGAGACTTCTATAATATCAGATTTGGGACTTCGAGAATCTATCCCAAAATATATTTTTCTCCAATATACATCACAATCCATCAGCAGATTCTTTGCCAATGAGCTCTCATGGACTGCACTCTCATGGATCTGTTTTCGGACTCTCATGCACTGACGACTGAAGGCCCTGGATGGCCTTCGTCACATTGAGTGTCGCGCGACGAGGCTGTGGTTGGGCCTTGGGAACAGGAATGGTGTAGAATCAGGACCCAATTCCAAACACTACCCATTGGATTGTTCGGAAATGCTCGGAAATGCACATATCCCATTAACACACAGTTCTTTTTCACAGAAGCCAATATCCCTTGGCTTCGAAGCTATGGGATGCCAAAATGCCAATTGGGAATCCACTCGCATACCATTGGGAATAAAAGCAGACAAACATATAGTAAGCGCTGGCTAAACTTTTTCAACTCACTTTTGGATTCCCTGTGAGCCGGCCATGAAATTAGAGCGTTCAGAGCTGGCCATCCAAGCTTTGATGGCGCCGTTACGCCGGTCGTTCGATGGCGGCATGCCACATTCCTGAATCCACTTGCTAATGAACTCGCCCTTGGCTTTTGCAAGGTTTTTGGCAGAGGAGGCCCCCTTCACCTCCTTCCCTTTGGTAGTATTCTGTGCTCTAGGAACGCCTTTTTTTTACCCACATTTGGTGCCATTTTCGGCTGTTTTCCCTGGCTACTTCACTTGACTTGTATTCCCGCTCAGGCTTTTCAATTTCTGCATCAAGCTGTTTTTCGAGCAAATCGGTTTTGGGTTCCTCAGGTTCCTCACATTCCTCAGGAACAATCACCATCTCAGCGGTGTTGGGTGCCTCGGGCAGATTCACCGCCGTCACCTGACTGCCCTCAGGTGCCTCGGGTACGGTCACCACCTCAGGGATCTCAGGGATCTGGGTCAGGGGATCATTCGCATTGAAAACTTCCTCAAGGTGGAAATTGAAGCCCAAGTTGTTCAAAGTCTCATCAAACTGGAAATCCTCAAAATCAGTGGGATCGGCAAGGATGCCACCTTTGGACTCACCATTGCAACCCACATTCTTCGGGGTCAAATGGACGCTTCCGCTTCAGCTCACCACGCGAAACATCTGTTGGAATCTCCTTGGCAAAGACGGTTTCCACAGGGTGAGTGATGTTCTCGGTATCCGTCGGCTCCCAATCATTATTGCTGCAAGCCTTCCGAGTAGTAGCTGGCCTTGCCAGGGAACATTGAAGCACAGAACAAGTTCTTAAAGCTGATTGAAGTTCTTGCTGGCTCCCGAATCGTTGGCTTTCCTGAATCACACAGAGAAATATATAATATATATATTACGTATAAGGATATCCGTATATATATATATACATAGCATCCGTAAAACACAGTACCAATTTATGTTGAGACACTTCTCCCACGGGTAAGGCTCCAAGAGTTGCCCTATCTCTGGCTCCACAGGAAAAGCTTCAGTGGCTGGCACACTTTGAAGGCAGAGATTCTGGGAGCGCGGGCGTGGGACGTCATGGATGACATGGAAGGTCTTCGGGTTGGGCTCCTGTTGAACACACTGCTTTTTGAAGAAGACACTGCTGGTCTTCCCAACTTCATATTCCATCAACTCATCGTCGACAACAATCTGGCTGGAAAGGGACGACATTTGGGTCGAAGAGCAGATGTTCCTAGAATCCTGAACTCGAGAGGGATCAGCCTCACGTTCACATGGTTTTGATTTCTGGGTCACAAGTCACACGCTTCCAAATCAGACAAAGATAAACAAAAGGGTTGGTGGTGCAGTGCAGACTGAATGTATGGCCGGCCCAATATTTTTTTTTCACCCCCGGATCTTGGTAAGACGTGTGAACCCTGCCACACAATGGATTGAGATGCCTCACTAGCAAACAGTGTGGCAATACGCCAGCGTGTCCCTGGGAACATTGACAAGCTGGGTTCCCCAAAAGCGTCCCCAAGAAGCATCAGGATTTATTAGAAGATCGTTTCAGACTAATTTGTTTACATTTCTGAATAGCTTGATCAAAGCTCGTGGCAACGCAGGAAACCACTCTCAGATGAGCCTTTGGCATCCATCTTTCTTCAACTTCAAATCGCACGGAAGAAACCGCAAGGGTTTGGCACAAGCAATCACTTTCTCAGCTGGGTATAGCCGCATCCTGGGAGTTGAAGAGAGAAGGTCCGATTTTTTCGAATAATCGACAAGTGCAGAAAGGATCATGTTCGAAAATTCCTTCCGATTGCAAAGGACTATTTACAAAGTGCGGTGATGGCCCATTCATATGTCCAAAGCTGTTTGAGCCGAGTGGCAAGTACCAATGGAGAGGCATTGACAGACGGATACGGAAAGTGGGAGGCCAGGTTCGCAGGCTTCAATGCCTTCTGTTGAATATTCTGTGGCCTCCAAATGAGGGGGTTGGCATCATCCGGCTGCACCTGAAAGCTGTCCGGCGCTTTGCCCTGAGCAACCTCCGGGGCACGGCCACACGTGTGGCCTCCGAGGGACCAGTCGACTGTGCACCACACAGGGACCGAGTCCGATTTTCGACGCACCACCCAGGGACCAGATCCGATTTTCGATGCACCACCCAGGGACCAGATCCGATTTTCGATGCGCCGGGGTCTTCCGTGAGGTCATCCCTGATGGTTTCGATGTGCGGCTCCCACACCATTGAAAATGCAATCCAAACCACACCAAGTGCATTGACTCTGGACCGGCTTCCCAACATAGGAATCAATGGTGTGGGCGCTGCACACACCAATGAAAACCCTATGTTATGAGCCTCTGTGTTCAATTCTCAAGTTGAAAACCCAAATTGGAAATTGAACCTACCCTGCCCAAACATAGGTTTTCAATGGTGTGTGCGGGCCCCAGTGCATTGATCCTGAATCAGGAATCCCAAAACAAAGTCGATGCACCGGGTGAACTTCATAGCAATTGGTGGATCAAAGCTGGGGCCTTAAGAGGCTTGGGCGATGTCGACACCAAAGGTGCTCCCCTTCAAGGCCAAGGCTGAGGAACGAGCAGCTGCCAGATGCCCCACAGGCGAGGTAGCTTCCGGTGCCTCCGCACCACCAAGCAAGAAAGCGTGCACGGCTTACGAGAAGCAGCTGCAGAAGATGGATGGCGATGTGACTCTCATCAAGGACATTATGTTTGCTAAAGTCTGGTTTCAAATTGCATACGCGTTTTCATGAAGAAAAGTCTGATGATAAACTTAAAACATGTCAAAAAGTATCAAAGAATATCGAAGACATGTTTTCCGGAAGCTTTGGGCAATAAAGGACCTGTACGAATACCTGTGTTCCTTTAAGCAGCCTGAAGATTCCTCGCTGGAGACAGACGGTTCTCATCCAGCCTCCTTGGTCACAGAGCTCTTGACCGAGGGGGATGCACACCTGCGATGCCAGCAGCTGGATTCATGGTTCCAGGAATATGCCAAACACAGGGAATGCCATATCTCTACAAAGCAGTGGGCTTCGAGACTTGTCCATCTTCATGAAAACTTGTTCCCTTTCGGTCATTGATACCTACCATTTGGGTAGCCTTTTGTGGGTCCGTCTTTGTTCCTGTCACTCCGGTCCATTGGCCAAAACAAGGACATGGATCCATCCCTGGCAGATGAGACAGTCAAGCTCCTGATCACTTGCTTAAAGCCACTTACCTTAAAGCCACTTATCAAGTTGCTTTGAATACCACATATAATATCTACGACTAATCTGGCCATTTGACCACTTCGACAAAGAGCCAAGCACCGTGTGACCAATGCTCTGACAAACAGCTTAGGTTCGAGAAACCCGATGACGGAATGCCCATCACTACTGATTGGATTCAGACAGCTGAAAGCATCCTCTTCGGCGGGCTGGAATTGGGTCGTGAGCCCTTGGACTGCTCAATGGAATGCCCCGGAGGTGTGGATTGAAGTGGTCTCCATGTGTGTTCGTTGTGTCTTGTATGATAAGCCTGAGGTGTGTTTTAACTGTTCCTTATACTTCCAGCCAGCCCTTTGGTTCTCAACTTCCTTCCGCTACCCCCATGCAGGGTCCGTGAATTGGCCATGCAGCGAGCAGTCCGTGGATGTATTGCAAGGATGGACACGAGCTTCAGTGGTGATGACCTTTCTCATTGCAGCCAGTGAGCTGGACTTGTCTGATGCAGAGAGCCAGGAGAAATTGAAGCCATTGCACAAGGTTCTGGACAAAGCGTGGATGATCCCGTGCCACGCAACTCTTTGTAGATTTAGAATGTTTTTCGTTTTTTTTTTGCCCAGTTGTTGTTTGAAATCAACCAAGTTGCCCAGCCATCCAGTTCCAGCTAAGATGGCCTTCAACATGGACGCCAGCTCTCGATCCTACCGCAACCTCACCCTGTCTTACAGAGGATCTGAAAGACAGAGCCCGAACTGTCTCCAGTTGGCGCTCAGATTCTCCAGAATCATGCAAGCAAAGGCCAAAGCGTTGAGCACCGATTGGTGAATGATGAACGGAGGCCCTGGCGGCGCAGCGTTTGCTGGTGCACTGTGCCACGGCAAGGGGGCCAAGGAAGCATTCTGCCAAAAGCGGTTGGCAGCCAAGGCAACCAGGTAGTCGATGCTCTTTTGATATTGGTGGCCATAGGAGAAAGAGACAGCGTCTGCAAGCTTTCGCAGTGCAACACCAGTTCTGTCATTGTAGTTGTTGACTCTCCTCAGCTGTTTGACTGTTGCGTAAGATTGTTCTTTCGGACATGAAAATGGAAGGTTCCCAAAAGCGAGCGCCCAAAACAAAACAAATGTCAGTAGTTAGGATTGAGCAAGGGTCTTTGCATCTGGGACCATAGTGAACCCAGCCGCACGGGACTGCGTCATAACTAGAAGGGGCGGTTGGGAGAGCTCAGTGGAAGAAATGTATTTCTTCACGAAGAGAATAACATCGTCATTTGAAGCCGGCCTTTATGCTGCCTTGAGATCTTATATGTTTGAATTGGGTGTTCATTCTGAAGGAGGCCCTGACGCCGATGTGACCAAAAGTTTTTGATGTTGATGGATTTGATTGAACTGTTGCATATGTCAATGAGAGATGCCGTGGACGCTGGTCGGTTGGAAACTTTGACCCAAACATATTTGAAGAGGTTTGCGAAGGCCCATGGGCACGAACCTGTCGTCCCCAAGCATCGCCTGATGCTTGATTTGGGGAAGTGCCTGAGGGATCAGAAATTTATCCTCAGCTGCTTCTGCCACGAGAGACGGCGCAAGGAGATAAAGGGGTATGGAGACAATTTACACAATACTGGACCATGGTTTGACAGAAGAATTTTGGAGGAACTTCGGCAGCAACGGTATGTCATATGCTTTATTGACGCTTATATCTATATATATATGTATGTCCCTGTGGTGTTCCACACAAAACAAATTGTTGATTTGTTTTGTTTTAATGAGGTTTTGCGTATACATTGACCATTTGTTCATTTGTTGGCTTAAGTGTTCTTTGGGGGTCCACACGAACCATGTTGCGTCCAAGCACAGGAGATCACGCTATCGCAGCTGCAGAAGCTCCAAGCTCTTGACCCTTTACAAGACACCGTGTGCTACTTGGAGCCACCTCTGCGAGCGGCTCCTGCAAATGTGGGTTTTGAGTCCACATCGAGAACTGCAGTTCTTATTTCAGGTGCATATTGCATGGCTGGAGACGTGGTCTTGTTCGAGGATCCTACGGATGGTCAAGTCAACTTTGGCAAAGTTGAGACGCATGCTTTGCAAAATGGTAAAGCTTTCACATGCGTGTCGGTGTGGCCAGTGTCAGGGGTGAATGAACTGCGTCCTGACAAGAGTCAGAAGTGGTATCCAACAACATGCGTGAATGGCTGCCTCATTTGGCACACTTTGCCAAACGGAGTCGTAAACATTGTGCCTCAAAAATTCTAACGGAAATCTTCGACCTGTTTGCTGGAAGGAGTTGCTCCTGCAGAGGATTGAAGTTGTTTGCCTTGCTTCACGCAATCCTCGACCTGTTTGCTGAAAGGAGTTGCTCCTGCATGCAGAGGATTGAAGTTGTTTGCTTTGTTTCACGCAATCCTCGACCTGTTTGCTGGAAGGAGTTGCTCCTGCAACATCAGAGGATTGAAACTTTTGACGGACGTGTTAAATGTGCGGGCACGACTTGTGGAATTAGTATATAGCTCTTCTCACAGCAAAAGGGAGGGAACCAGAGGGCTGAAGAGGAACCAAACCTGAGGGATGCAGAGGGCTGAAGACACCAGAGGGCTGATTGTTTTGATCCGGAGCCCGAATACATTATATATATATATATGCTTACTGTATATACAAATGATTTGAACCACACCTGTATATCCAACCATACGATGGAATGGCACGAAGCTTTCAATGGCACGAAGCGTTCAACTTCTTTAGAGGCCTCCAACGACGACCTCGCCTTCACTGGACCTATGCCTTCACTGGATCTATGACCTCTCCATCACTGGTTTTTTCCAGGCACTCGGGATACAGAGGCAATATATATATATATAGAACACTTGCATGGAACCAGGCAATTGGTTTGGTTGGATAGAATGCCTATGGTTTGGGTGATCTTTCTTGCCATCCACCCTTCAGGGTATATACCGTTCCAACCTGCTCATCCATTATAGTTCCATCCCACCGAGCACACCCTGCGTCTTGCCGCTGGAGCGCACTTGCGCAGCCTGGCGCTGCCAGGCTGCCGAGTGCCTTTTTGAGTTATATCCAACGCAGACATATCGGAGGCAGGGACATTTGCGGCGACCGGGAAATTCATCTATGCCAGATTCTTCTACGCAGATGTGACCTATAGACACATATTTTGTTTATATGTTTGTTCGTTTGCGTTTCTTTTTTGTGAGTGCGTTCATGTCATTGAAACCCGCGCGAGACATAATTGTGTGGTTCTTGAATTAAACATCGAAACGTATAGCGCTTCATTAATTGAAACGTTTGTCAGGAGAGGGTCCATGATTATATAGGCTTCTGTTTGGTCGCAAGAACCACGTTTTTTGGTCGCACCAGGATTCTAATGATCATTTTTGGGATCACTGTTCCTAATAGTTTTTATATATAGGATGTTCCTTGCTGTTGGGTATATAGTAATTCTAGAATTTCAGATATACACAACAAACCGAAAATGCCAAGCCCTGCCAACACGTTTGCAGTGATGAGTTTCATCCGTTGTTCCATCCCACCGAGCCGAGCACTTGCCAGGAATGACGAGTCTGATGCCTCGGCAGGAATGAAAAAAGCGTGCGGCGACCAGGAAATTCATCCATGCCAGATTCTTCTAGGCAGATGTGACCTGTTTATGTGTTTTTTCGTTTGTGTTTATGTGTGTTTTGTTTGTGTTTATGTGTCATTGAGTAATTGTGTGGTAATGCAACAGTGTTTCCTTGCACCGGCTCGCTGACACAGGTTATAACAGGCAGTATAGGTGGATTCAGGGCATGGCAGATTGACATCGATTGGTTTGTTGTATCGTTGTGTTTTATCTTGAACGCTCTAAAGTTTGATTATCTAACATCCGGAAGTGATTTTGCCATGTATCAATGTTGAACTGCGTCAATGTTCAGTGAATTTCATCTGCCAGTTTTACAGTGCCCAGGCCAAATCCAACTCACGGGATGCGGATATATGATTTCCTTCCACGCAGTACTCCATGGCCCAAATCCAAATCCAACGTCGTATATTAGACTTTGGAACTGGTTGCGTGGATTATAGCCTTCTGTTTGGGTATTCGACGTGGCATCATACTTTGCAAGAACCACATTTTGTGGTTGCACATGGTGGCGCATAAGCGCGCAGAGTTTAATATCATTATTTTTTAAAAGATCACTCTTCCTAATATGTTTCCACTGTATATGTACGTTGTTTTAAAACTATAATTCTTACAAACATTTTTCTATATGTAGGACGTTCTTTTGGATCATTATTACTAACATTGTTTTCTATACGTGAGATTTGTTTATTCTTGAATAAAAACTGTATATGCACAATGTAGTTGTTTGGAATCACTCTTCCTAACATGTTTCTGTATGTGTTACTTTTTGTATTACTCGTCCTAACATTTTTAAATGTATATATTGTGCGATGTGTTTTTGTTTGTGATCACTCTTCCTGACTGTTTTTCTATATGTATTTTTTGGATCACTCTATATGTTTTCGAAAAGGATATACTACTTCCAATGGTTGTTTGTCATGCTCATGCAAGGGTCAAAAGCCTTGAGTATACCCAAAACGCCACTGCAACCATTGCGTTGCGGGTATATTCAACATACCCAACAGCCGAAAATGTATTTGCGTTCCGCTTTTTGTAGCTCTCACAATGTGTTTTTTTGTGTTTTTTGATCTATGATCATCGCAAAACAATATGTTTATCTTAGTTTTCGTTCCACTATTGTTATGTTTTTGTTTTTTAGATACAGTATCAGCGCGTTTAGCGCGTTCTAAGTCCAACTTGTCGAACTTAGCCAAGTGATTTTTTTGAACGTGTTCTACTTAGTTGCACTTAGCTATGTTGGACTAAGTTCGACCTAAGTACAACACGTTGAACATAGGCCACTTGGCTAAGCCCAGCTAAGTTCAACACTAGGTCCGACTAAGTTCGACTAAGTATGTAGGCTATGTTGGTTAGTAAGTGCACTTATAAGCTGGACAACCAGGCTAACTACTTACAACCCCAACCGCACATCCAAGCAGGGCGACCAGGAGGAGGTATCTTCGCTCAAAGAAGGTGGTGATCCACTTGTACGCGGGCGAGCGTGCGGCGGAGTGGAAGCAGTTGGAGGAGCACGGGTGCGATGTCATTGCGGGTAAGTTTATAGCCAAGGTCAATGAGACCATGCACCGGCGCAATGGGTTCACAGGGCTCCGCCGACAACAAAGTACCTGTCCGCTCATCCTGGTGAAGGGTCACAGAACCATGAGCTAGCTCCACATTCACCTGACTGAACCGCGTGATCCAATTCACCAGGTCGGGCAGTCCTGAGAGGGTGAGTCGCCCCGCCATCCAACAAGCCGAAGGCCTCCGTCGCCTGCTTCTCCCCCACACCATCGAGGAACTTCAAGCGAACCGCCTTGAGCGACAACGCGCGCAATGATTTCAGCAGCGCAGCTGCCTCACCAACCAACGAACTCATTGGAGGATCCGCCGCCGTTGAACCACCAGTGGACCCCATCACCGAGCTACCTTTTCATCCCGAGGTACTTCAGGGGAGCTAACCACAGTCTCCGCCGAGCCCTTTTCAGGTGAGGATGGCTTCCCTTTTCCCGTCACCTTGGCAAGCTTCTTGGCGTCCTCAGTGTCGGGCTCCTTTTTTGAGATCAGGCGCGGGCAATCCTTTTTCGAATGACCAGCCCCTGAACAATAAAAGCGCCGGTTCTCCTTTGCGTTCAACCGGGAATGCTCAAACTTGCAGCGATCTCCACGACGGCAACCCTGGTCCGTGCGCCAGAACCGACAGGCGTGCTTGTCCCCCACGTTCTTGGTCTCCACGTCCACCGTCGTGGCGTTATTGACCGCCCCATTCCACATTGAGTTCGACCCCATCCCCCAGGGTTGCGGAGGCCACCAACATCTCCTCCGCCTAGCTTGCAGCATCTCTGCAAAGGTCTTCACCGAGTCCATACTCGGGCGAGTATCCACTTGCAGCTGTTGCCTGCATAGTGACAAGCGGTACGCCGTCTGCGCACCAGACTTGGCCAGATGGTCAGAAACCTTGACCAGCACGTAGCAGGGACCCCGTCACCTTGATGTCCGTGAGGTACTTGATCAAGTTGATGCGTTCACCTTGACCCCCTGGCTGATACTTGATGTACAGGGCAAAGAGGATCTGCGCAACCTGCATCTTCCTCGCTGCCACCACCTCCGACGACTTCAACTCCGGAGGATTGGCCTGCAACAACAGGCTGACCATTTTGCGTTCCGTGCGTGGCCACATAGTTGCCGCCGCATCGTTGTTGGGGCACAGCCTCAACCGTTGAAGCTCTTCAAAGTCATTAATTCTGCCACAACCGGCTCCAGCATAGCCAACCAGTCACCAAAGACCAGGGATGTGGCATCACCAGGAAGCTGACACAATTCAATGGTCCTCAGATTTTCCCCCACACCCTCAAGGTCTCCACCATAGCCAACCCACCCAGGTCCTCCTCGTCCATGAAGTCCCCCATAACCAGGAAGAGCTTGACAAGCCACTGCGCACCAGATTGATGCCAGGCGGACACGGCCACGGAAATGGAGGTTTCCCCCCAGCCCCACCACCACCCGGAATCTCCGGCGCAGACTTGTAGGAGTCAGACACGGCCTGCTCAGGGTTGTGCGTCTTTTGAAGCCCAACTAAGAACTGCTGCTCAGCGTCTTGAAGACATTGTCGACGAAGAGCTTCGACCGGATCTTCACGCTTCTCGTGGCCCGATTCCCCCTGCGTCTTCATCTTCTCAGCTGACCATGGATTCACCGGCGAAACCTGCCGAGGTGCTTGAGCGGCTGGTTCAGGTAGACCACCATGATGAACGCCTCCTGCTGGAAGTTGACCTAGACCACCAGGAAGAACTCCATGAACTTCACGCCGTTCAGGAAGAATCGGGAGTTGTTCCCGAGCTCCACCATCTCCTCCACCTGAATACCCTGGCAAGGGTGGAATTGCCAAGCCACCGGCAGCGCCCCTGGTACTTGAGGAAGAAGAGCTTGTAGTCCGGACGTAGTTCCCATGCCCATCAACAGCGGCCCCGCGACCGGTGGTGGCAAGGCTGCCAACAACCCACCAGTCCCCACACCTCCATGGTTAGGGGCTCCACCCCCAGAGCAGCAGTCGCTGCTGGAGGTGGGGCTGATGCCTTCGCCGTCAAGGACTGTCTTGTGCTCTTCAAAGATGGAGTCAGCCGAGCTGAAGGTTCCAAGCTCCGTGCCCGTTGAGGTGTCTTCGGCCGCTGGTTCTCCTTTTCCCTTTCCGCTGCTTGCGCGGCCAACAGCGTCCAGCTGCTCATCGGCTGTCATCCGCCGCTCCTTCGAAGCAGCCCGCCTTCGGTCCATGGCCGACATGGCTTCGCGGGTACGATCACCGGGGCTAACCCACGGTGGACAAACAGCTGTCGCACAGCGCAGCTTTGTTTTCTTGAGCCAAAGGTTTGCGATGCCGTTTTGGCATGATTTCAAGACACGTCATGTACGTTTCACGACGTTTGGGTGACCGTGTTTCACGATCCGCAAAAACAACTGAGGTGGTACCACCCACGGACCATAAATCGGGATTGAAGACAAAATAATTTCATTTCAACTTTTTTTTAGAAACCAACTTTTTTTGGAGATAATAAACCATGTTGCCACAGTGTACATGTGTCAAAGTATGATAATCAACTCTGGGTCTTGGTCCTTCTGGCTCAAGCAAAAGCTACCCAGCTGGAGCGCAAGTTGGCCAGAGATGGCCCCAAAGCAACGGGGGTCCTCCAGGTTAACCTTGCGACCAAGATATATCTGGGCGCCCAAATTTGGCTCGGTGCCAGAAGAGTCAGAGCAAGACCAGAATCCTACCCAAACTTGGGCGGATTGACTGATGGTCCTACCCAATCCTGGGCGGACTCATGTCCCTGGCCGGATTCAAGCGATTATCCTAGCCAGGAAAATAACCAAGCGAGGTCTAGCCAAGATGCGCCAGGGACTGAGGCTCCGCCATGGTCAGGCCCAGGGCCAGAGCCAAGCAAGTCGAATCACAACGATTCAGTTTCAATGTTTCATGTTTCTTCCCAAGCCTCCTGGAGTCCAATTGGGCTGCCACAAATGCAGGTTTAAGGGCGGTTGCGCGGTGTCGGACTCTGGCAGGGCTTGTCCTCAATGAGGAGAGGACCGCCTGGATTTTCAAGCCATAGATTTCACTTTTCCTTCTCAGATCGCAAGGCAGCTGAAAACGGAATGCAATCCCTATTCAGTTTCAATGTTTCATGCGACGAATGGTTGTTCATCATAAAAGTACTATAGTTTCAGAGCAATTATTACTTGACTTGTCATGACATTCACATAATCATATGATTGAAATCGGAGACATGCATCATCATGGCACCATGATGGCTCAAATTCGAACAAGCCACACTAGGGCCTAAGAAGACCTTGAACAGCTCATTGGGAGCATTATGGAGAACATAACCATAATTGGCAGCTCAGACGAGGATGGCTCCGATATTGAGATGATGGAGGCGCCAAAAAGCTCACCTCCGCGACCACCAAGGCCTGGTTCCGGGCACATAATGATGCAGTGATGTGGATGATATATCATTTTGTGGGAACCGGTTAGGGTGATAAATCTATTTTACAAGACCTTCAAGCATATTCAAAAGCGCAAGTTTTGGGACACTGAATCATTTCATATCAAAGCCGACTCATCCGCTAGGCAGCTGCAAATATCCGTATCGGATCCAGGGCCTGCTCCTTGGGAACGCGCCTTGCAAGCCAGTTCAAGTTTGTGTGGCTTGGTCATCGACAAAATTGAAGAAGAAGGCGCCAACCAGATTCAGCGCCTTCCCCACCACTTCATGGAGTTTTATTCACCTCCACGGGTGGCACTGCCGCTACGAAGAACTGGCTTCTTCGCGCGGTGCAGTTTTGCTGTGATGACTGGCTACGATTTCTTGAAGTTTGAAGATCGCGCCAGAGCACTGAGATTGTATGAGACGCATGCACCTTTTTTCGTCATGCTATCTCCACCATGCACTATGTTCAGCAAAATGCAAAACCTAAATTTGAAAAAATGCAGCCGCAGATTCGCAAACAGAGGTTTGCAGATGCCAACTGCGTGCTGGATTTTGCTATGCATATTGCCGATCGACAGCTGAGAGGCAACCGTTTCTTCTGTCATGAACATCCATCGGGCGCATCCAGTTGGCGCAGAGCATCAGTAGCCCAACTTGCAAACCAACCCAATGTGTTCCTGGTTTCTTTTGACCAGTGTCGAACTGGTCTGGGGACTCCTTCCGGCTTGAAACCTATCCAAAAAAGGACGGTTCTGATGACCAACAGCCGGGAGATCCACAACATCGTTTCTCCCCTCCAGTGCAATTACACCGAGGAGCACGCAGTGATCCAAGGCTCCGAATCGGGTCTTCAACTCTCTTCATGGTGCCAAGTGTATTCCCCGGAATTGGTGGACCACCTGGCAGACGCTGTGCGGTTGGAGTGGGCCCAGCAGTCTGGGACTGCCGCCCTGACTCCAGGATAAGCTCATCAAGCTGAGGATGGTTGCAAGCGGCCATTTGAATCAAGCCCACTTGCGCATAGTGATGGGTGGCGACTGAGTAGTATGATCGGGAACATATTGGACATGACTTGGCACTCACTGGCGGTAAAAAAGACCATGGCATCGACCGCGCCAGCGCCAGACTATCAAACGAGTCACCATCAGACCCTCAGAAACCATGATTGAGTCCATTTCGCGACGATCTAGGGGGGTCACTTTTCGACCCCCCCAGTCAGTCGCGTTTCGTTTGAAACGCGACGATCTCTTGATCTCGGTTATACAAACTTGACGATCTAAGGTTTCATTTTTCGACCAACCCAGTTAGTCACGATCCAGGGTTTGGGCTGGGAGTTAGTGCCGTTTCGTTTGAAACGCGACGATCTGGGGGGGGTCACTTTTCGACCCCCCCAGTTAGTCGCAAAATTGGATTTTAACATTGAGTTAGAATTCTGGTGGCTTTCCCAAAGCTTGGGCTCGGTAAGGAGACCGGGTAGTCAAGAAGCATGGCATGGTGTCAGGCAAGCCAACATTAAAAGTCCAATAGTAACAAGTTAGGCAAGGCACATTCCCCAGCGGGGTTGGTCGCCCAGACGCCATGGATGTGAAGGAAGAGATGAAAGAGGACCCAGAGAATAGCAAGAAATCAGAGCCCGAGGCTCCAGAGGACGTGGCCATGAAACCATCTAATTACTATCCTCCGGACATCAGGCCCCTCACCCACAACAGCAGCGTCAATGGCAATCACTGAAGCTAACTTCAAGGAAGTCGCTTGGACAGCCATGAACTTCCACCTCGAGGCTTGTGGAGGTCCAGGGTAGTGCAGGAAACTCCAAATGGCTGATTTCGCTGAGCAGCTTCAGGTCGCCTTTCCCAGGCGGACCGATTTGTCCTACCTGGAGAGCCTTGAGTTGCCTCGGGGCCACGACCCGAGTGAGACGTTTCGGGTGTCTTTGTGGCAACTGGGCTTCGTGGAGTGCTGCAGCTCCAAGCCTATGACTTTTAGAGTCACGGCAGCGGCGCTTGCAGACGAGTATTTGACGAACACTCGTCTGACTGCACAGGAGCCGTTGCTTCTGTATCAGCAGCCCCTTGACCTGCCCTCGGAGTTCAAATACTCTGAGGAGCTTGAGGCGGGGGCATTGTTTTGGACCCACTACCTGACAGGGGCTGCTCGTGCTACCAGCATGCTGATGCTGGCGCACGTTATTTTGAATGAGTTGAAAGTCGATGTGCAGCTTTTGAATCCAAGCTTGCACCAATCCTTGCTAGCCGTGTATTGCCGACTTGGCACTTCCGCAAGTGATTCAGCAACCATCGCCATGGAGAACGCACGGTTGTCCGCCCGCGGAGCAATCCGTAAGGCCCATGACGTCATCACATGGGCGGGCAAGCTGCGTACCCTTAAATTGCAAGGGCTACAGCCAGCCGAAATCATCAAAATATACAATGAAAGTGCCACGAAGGACTCGGCCATCCAGGGGGCCAGAAGGATGGGCCTGGTGGCACTCTTGGATTTACCCGAGCAGTGCCTAGCCTTGTTGCTACAGCGCATATCCGAATTTGGAATTTAATGGCTGCGCATTCAATGAGACTGCTTTTAGCAACAAGAAGCTCATGCCTGGCTTTCAGCCACGTGCAACCAGCGACCGAGCATGGCAGAAAAGGCTGGCGGTAACATCAGAAGGCTACGAATTGCTGGTCCGCTACGCGCATTGTTCACACGCGCGCAAACCCAGTGCAATTCGCTCCAAATTGGACACGGCTGCAATGACCGAGGCAACGCAAATGAGTCAGCTCTTGATTTCATGTTTGCAGGAAATCCAAGACCAGCACGCTTTGCCCGGGGAAGCGGAAGACAAAATCCTACAAGACTTCATGGATGGAGACAACAACCTGGAGCTGGAATTACAAGGCGCCATCTCAGAATTGAAAAAGGGATGGCAGCCTGCTTTGCATAGCCAACCGCGATGGCAAATTGGAAGCGCTGGGGAAAGGCACCAAGATTTCCGCTGGGCAGCTTGAAAAACAGGCTTTTGAAGTGCTAGTATCATCTTTGCAGCATGGCGTAGACACTTATGCAGTCTGGCCAAGTGCCTGGATCGTGACTCGGTGGTTCACTTTCAACGCCTAAGTCACACATCAGCCAGGCACACTCGAGCCCGAGAGATCGCAGACTCAGTGATCTCAGAGGATCGTGGGCTCAGGTGGCAAATCTCCCTGAAGAAGGTCGAAAGTGTGGACGCCGCTAACATCGCAATGTGGAACGAAGCCTGCAACTGGTTTTGCAAAGGAAGGCGGCGATCTGGATCCAGCACATGAGTCCAGACACCTACCTTCTTAAGTGGCCACCTCAGAATACCATGAGGCGCCAGTCAGGGCTACCTCGGATTGGAGGCGCCACATGACAGCCAGACCGAGGCCCACGGCAGGTGGAGGAAAAAAGTGGCTTAGCGCAGGGGCGGGTCAGGGGGCTGGGAGGTTAAGTTTTGTGTTCTCGCAAAATTTAAATAGAAAAAAGTCGATTTCAAAAAAAAGTCGAAATGAACAAAATACACCTTATTGGTGATCGTTTTCATAGGCGTAGCCTGGAACTAAGATTTCCTTGTTCGGCCACGTTTCTTCGTTTTGTTTTCCCGTTTTCGTGCCTGCCATGCATGTTCCATTTTCTCGCCGTAGTTTGTTGCCGCATAGGGGGCCAACTAAGTTGCGCCTCTAGTTTCAAACGGTCTTTTGTTCATCACAGATGTGTTAGTTAGTTAGTCTTGGTTGTGCAGCAAATTGATACTTACAGAGAACCCTAAACACCGCAGCAGTTCAACAGAAATAGTTTCGATCACATTGGGACATCTTGAACAACTGCCAAAGGCTCCCAATTCTAATCAAGTCGGCGGCCAGATGTCATTGAAACAGTTGTCTCCGGCTTTGTTCCTGAGTGCCGAGCGATCCTGCTTGGCATTCTTTCTCGCCCCCTGAACTAGCTGGGGGCAAATGTTGGTTTGAAAGCGATGGAGGGAGGGAGGGAGGGAGGGAGGGGGAGAGAGAGAGAGAGAGAGAGAAAGAAATCATTGAAATGTTGAGGGTTTGTCGGCGTGTGCAATGATTTTGGAGGGCTACTTTGCCACCCTGGCATCCTTCGGGCCATTTTCTGCATTGTACTTTGCTTTCTACGAGCAGGCTTGAGACTTTGAATGGCATAGGGTATAGAACTAAATTGTGTGACTGGGTGAGACTCTCAGGTTCGCGGAGTATTGGCAGCAATTGCCGAGCCTGAGGCAAGAGAACGTGACCGATATCATTGATATCTCCCTACCCCTTATTGTTTCTTGCAAAAAAAACACCGCATGTTCTGCTCAGCTGCACCAATGGGTTGGGCTCTATTCGGAGCCTCCTTGCCGGAACTGGACTTGTGTTCCTTTTTTAGCAACGGCGTTTTACCTAGACTTTACATGACATGCAACCACGACGGCCTGTTTTTCTCAGAAGAGCGTGCCACCGTCGTTGACGATCTTATCATCTGCATGTGCCGGAGCAGCAGCTTCAGCGCGGTTCTCAGCATGCGGGTTCTCAGAATGTTTTTCTAGCGGTGTCTAGAGGGAGCAGTTCAGTCTCTAGAAGTCTTTAGCCATACATAGTAATTCTTAGTCTAGCTGGCTTACAAGGTGATTACTTGCCCGCTGGATTTGGCCAAGCTCCGTTTACAGACGCAGCTGCGCCTCAAGCCAGGCTGGCGGCTGGTTTGTAAATTCAATCGCGCCAATATGCTCAACTGAGATGGATGCAAAAGGAAACCTTGTGCCCGCCAAGGCCTCACACCTCCAGAAGGACACCTTGTAGGTCTGGGGGACGCTTTGTTCACATCTCAGACCAAGGGGTATATTAGCCCAGAGCGACATTCTTGCATTATACTGTGACGAGGGTCGCCCCCAAAAAAAACATTTGTCACTGAGTGATTGATTGCAGGATCTCTAAAAATCCTGATGACCTTCAGGCTTCCAATAAATTTGACTGTTGCTCACTCAAACGCTGCATTTTCCTAAAGAGCTTGAGTTGTTGCACTACGGCGGTACGGTCTAGAGTCCATTGGGCCCTGTTTGTCCCCCCAGCCCATGTACAACTGCAATCTAAGGTCCACTATTTGGCGTCCAAGCCCCACACAAACAGGGACAAGACACTGAAGACATCCGAAGACAATTTTTGGATTTGCTAGCTTGACAGGGTAAGAAGCAGCTGAGCCGAGCCGTGCACGCGAGCGACACAAGTACACGTTTGTCATCAACCCACAGAGCGCACAAAGGTGAAGGGGGTGCCAAAGCTCTTTTTCGGGGTGCAGGCTCGCATCTGAAGCTGGGTGTAGCATTGAAGACAGTGGTTTGATGATTTTTTTGCATAGATCGGACAAGCGAGAGATTTGTTGAGTCTGGAAAGGATAAAATTTCTATGGAGCGTTTGCAAGAGCAGTGATGCCTTGTGATGCCCTTCGTTCAATCTCATTTCGGAGGTGCCCGGGCAAGCTTTCATGTGCCTAGCACATGCATCACTTTCACCACATTTGAGGCTGAACGGACTGACCGGCGACAGGACAAGTGAAACTCAAAGGGCCCACAGGGTGGATTGCAGTGATTTCCAGGCACTTTTCAAGATTGACATGGAACCTGAAAAGGATCGAGGTGTATTTAGTTTTTGTTGTTGTTGTTTTTTAAATGGTATTTTGTTTTTCTGTGCTTGTGTTGCTTTTCCTTTGCTTCTCACTGCTTCTGTGTTTTTCCTGCTTGTTTGTGCTTGTTATACTGTTCCTTGCTTTTCATTGCTTCTTTGTGAACCCTTTTTTTTTCCTTGCTTTTGCTGCTTTTTGCGCTTTCTTTCTTGCTTGGTTTGTTTTTCCTGCTGTTTCTCCTGGTTGGCTTTATTTTGTTCCTTCTTCTCGTTTTTTGTAGCGTAGTGAGTGATGCTGTCGCTTTTGAGGGGTAGGTATCAAGAAAAAGTAATGGGCATCAAGAAAAAGAACAAGCGCCAAAGGAATAACAATACTAATAATTTACTAATACGCATCAAGTAAAACATGTTTGTTCCCTCATCCCGTGGTTTGCTGGTCCCTTGGTCCCCTGGTCCCCCGTCCCTTGGGTTGGTCCCCTGTCCTTCTGGTGCTACATAGGCTTTTTGGGCCTGGGCACGTGAGTCAAAAAACAAATAATGAATTATCAATCCATCTTGTTGCTTATGTTTCTGAGCGCAAAACTGCCGCTTTTGTTGTTTTTTGTTCCTTTTTTCTTGCTTGGTTGTTTTTGCTACCGGCGTCATTAGTGACCCTGCGTTTCGGAGCATTTTTGCTGTCTCCAAGGACTTTTTTGACAGTGGGTGGGGGGGTGGGGGCTAACTACGTCGTGTTCTGGTTGTTTCACGACAGTTGAGCGGTTACGTCGTGGTATGGTTGTTGCCCGAAACATGGACCATGGTGGTTTTGTTGGTTCGGATTTGCACCGTTGCCTTTGACGGGTTCCCTACATCGGCTTCGGCTGTCTTTTGGTGGTCGACCTAGTTCTTTGTGTTTGTTACATGAAACCGCGTCGCTGAGCTGTTTGGGCTTCAGGATGCGTGAGCTCACAGCTCGTGAGGTATTGTCGTTGTGTTTGGTGGTTCTGTTGCGGTTGGGTAGGGTACCTTGTCCGGATCCTTTGTTGAATCTGTGGCGAAGTGGACTGTGGATTCTTTGATTTCTCTAGCAACTAGACACACGGGACCTCTTGACAGTTTCGTGTTGGACACGGTTCTGGACCCGGATTGTTGGACGTTGTTTTTCGAGGTTCTAGGCACTTCTCGCGATCTGTTATACTCTTCGTGGACCATGGTGTATAGCAGTATCCATGCCAAATGCTCCACTGGACTCAACCCGCTCTTGATGAAGTACACTTGGAGCTACCAGTTTCGGAGAAACAGTGGCAAGAGTCTTTGGAAAACATGGGCAAGCAGTGCCTGAGGTTCTCTGCTTCGCGGAAGTCAAAAGACGCAATGGACTGCATGTCATGAAAACATGATTTCGATACGAAACACTGCGAGGGTTTCTGATTTCTCTCCTCAACATACAAGGTGAGACCCGGAAGCTAGTGAAGTTAAAATGAACTACAAGTTCACTATAGTGTACTATAGAGCCCTATAGGTTGCGTAAGTCGCGGATAAGTAAGTAATGTTTTTTAAAGTAATAGTGAAGTTATAACTTACATATAACTTACTCGTGTTTTTCAAAGTATTGATTTTCAGTTTTTTAAATGAAGTTATCTGGAAGTGACTGGAAGTTTTTTACTTTTTTTCCAGAGAAAGTTCAGTTTTGAAGACGAAAATGAGCAAAACGTCATATACATATAAAATTACAAAATTCACCACCCGCACGCACGCGCAGAAGCGTTGGCTCACAGCAATTCGGGACGCGCCGCGCATGGCTTGGGAGGAGCGGCAGGACCGCTGGGCGGACGAGGCCGGCCACGAAGCTGGCTGGCAGCGGCAGGGCCGCTGGGCGGAGGAGGCCGAGCGCGAGCCTGCTTGGCAGCGGCAGGGCCGCTGGTGGGACGCTGCGCAGGAAGCAGGTTGGCAGCGGCAGGGCCGCTGGGTGAAAAGGACTGCAGCTTCCTCCTCAGGAAGCCCACCTGCAAAGGATGGCAGCAGCTACATGCCCTACAAAGGGCATGCCAAGCTATTCCTCCACTGGAACCACCTCAACCCTACAAATCATAATCCTACACATGACACGCAACCCTACCAAAGAACATGCAAAGCTGGCCTGCAAAGGGCAACCTTACAAGATCCACAAGAGATCATCAGATTCCTACAAAGGACTAGAAAGGATGAGATGGGACAATCCTACAAAGGATCTACATCCTACAGACTTCCTTTGCACCTGCTTCTGCCTGAAGATCAAGGTGACCATGAAGACCTGAGACAAGTGGCAAGGACTTGAAACAAGTGGCATTGGGATTCCTTAGTGGCAGAAATGCGGTGGGATTGCTTAGGATGCAAATTTTTGATTTCAAAAACCACGCTGAAGCCATACCACTTCCTGTGAACAGTGTACTTTGCTTCGTAGTGTTCTTTCAGAGCATGGCAGGTGCACAGGCAGTCAGCCAACTTGCGCCTTTGACACTTGCATGTCAAACAATGGGGTTCCTGTCACTGCCACAGTAGATCGCCCACCCACTTCATTCGGTCTGGTTCAGGTTGATGGCAAAGCAGCAGCCGCAACTCCATCCCCTGCACCAGCTGATGGCAAAGCAGCAAAGCCATTCTCTGCACCAGCTGCAGCAGCTGCAAAGCCACCATCTCCACCAGCTGATGGCAAAGCAGCAGCTGCAAAAGCCCACGGTGGCTAATGAGTTGTCCAGCAGTTCCAGCAGTGGAGCTCGCCCTGTTCCACTGTGAACCTAGATGATGTGAGCAGGTTCATTGTGCAGTTTATGGCAGCAGCGCGACAAGTACTTGTGATCACCATAGATCCAAGGGTGAAAGTCAACACTTCCACCATGCCCTGCATTGCCTCCTGCAATGCCCAAAAGCAGCCCTCTTGATTTGCCAAGAGAGCCAGCACCACCTCCTGAACCTGAGGAGGACAGCGATGTGAACTGATGGCAGCTATGGCCAAAAGATTTAAAAAAGACAAAGATAAATCCTTTGAAGGATTTGGCAGGCTGCACACCAAAACAATAGATTCATCCTTTGAAGGTTTCATCAATAAACAATAGCTCAATCCTTTGAAGGACTCAGAAGATATGAATATCCAGTCACTCTTGAGAAGCCTGCTTTCAGTCAGTTTCAAAGCTGTTGATGTGATCTGTCTCTTCTGAGGCTAAAGCCTTCTTCTGAAGCTGTGGTGGCTCAGGATTCAAACAGCTTTGCCATGAAAAAGAAACAGTATCTCAGTCCTTTGAAGGACTCAGAAGATTGATCCTTTGAAGGATTGACCCTTTGAACGACTCAGGCATTTTGCAATGAACAGTAGCTTGATCGTTTAAAGGATTCACACAGCTGAAACCATAAACAACAGCTCAATCCTTTGAAGGACTCAGAAGCTTTCTCAGAGAAACATCAGGTTCTTGTTTGGGTCAAGGCCAAACCTGTTGAGTCATTTGTTCATTCAATCTTTTTGGTGTGGTGGCCCAGCTCCGCAGTTGAGAGAGTTTGGCAGCAGACAAAATTTACTGAGTTCATATGTATCTTTAAATAATTCAGAAAGCTTGCCATACAAAAAGCTTTAGAAACAACAACTCTGTGAAAATCTTGTGAAACAAGTGGCTTTTTCACAGGCTGTGAAAAAGTAGTTGTTGTTGTCCCTTCAACGTAAGAGGAAAACCATTTTTCACAGGCTGTGAAACAGCACTTTTTCACATGACTCTCACAGACTTATTACTTATTGTGTCACAAGTTTTTCGTGACTTTTGAAAGGACTGATGTCATGTCATGATATCTTCAAAGATATCTCAAAGAAACGCTAAAGGGAACAGAGTCAAAGCCCTCCATGCTGGGCTGGGAGTCATTTAGTCAATCCCTGTCACAGTTGTTGATGTGATTTGCATTTGGTGATTCAGGCAGCTGACCATGAAAAAACAATAGCTCAATCCTTTGAAGGATTTGGCAGAGCTTGTCATCACACCAAAGTAGTAAATTCATCCTTTGAAGGAATCAACCTCTGCAAAACCTTTGGTGGTTAGGTAGCTCAGCTCAAGAGTTGAGTGCTTGGCATCAGACCTAAACAGTAGATTGATCCTTTTGGGGGAATGAGACACTTTATTCACAAAAACAATAGGTTCATTTTTTGCAGTCAATGTAAAAACTGTTGATGTGATTTGTCTCAATTGCTGTGTGGCATCGTTTGAAGGAATGAGACATTATCAAAGAATCATTACGTGTTTCTTGCAGTCTATGTAAAAGCTGTTGATGTGATTTGTCTCTTGTTTCTTGCTGTGTGGCATTTTGTGCTATTCAGCTTATTCAGCTTCAAGCTACAACTTGACTAGTGCTTTCAATCCAACCATCAACCATGGGCAAGATGGGCGCTGAGTCAAAAGCTGTTCCCATGCTGACAAGAAGGCTGTTGCCCAAAAGGCAAAGAAAGACGAAGACCCAGAAGATTCAACCCGAAAAGATCTCAATGCGATGCTGAACGGCTTGCAGTACAGAAGGGATAAGAAAGGTGAAACAGATGCAAGTAAGATCCTTGAGGTGGGTCTCACAAAAACAAATCTTTTCTTTCCATTTTCACAGACCTGACCCCTTTCAAAGGGCTTGCCATAAATAGGCGCGCATACATATGATTAGCGTATGTATGTTACATGAAAAGCTTATTTGTAGTAAAACTATAATCCCACATATTTGTGAAGTGTTACTTCCTGCCAGGCCTACAACCAAATGATGATGGAGGAAAAGAAGGCTTTGCTTGAGCGCTACAAGAGTGAGAGTGGCTTGAAGAATCTTCAAGTGGTCAATGAGTGCCTTGACACAGTGACTGACGCCACTGAGAGGCTGAGAGCGGTTGGATGACTCCAGGGCAAATCTTTACTTTGAATGGTTTCTCCTGGGAACAAACCGAAGAAAAGAAGAGAAACAAGATGTTGGATGCTCTTCTCAAGGTGTGCTGGGATGAATATGGTATGGACAAACCGGATGAGTGCACCAAGAAGCATGCTTTGCTGCTAAATTTGGGAATTCCTTGCAAAAAAAAACCTGCCTGGAATAAAGAAAGGGTGTTCATAGCGTAAGCTAAATGGTAG
>CAXAMN010005925.1:177424-198033 GCA_963970005.1 Durusdinium trenchii
GAGCCTAGCGTGTTCAGGACATATTTTCACTGATTCGTGAGTGCCAATCCCTTGTTTACAAGATGAATTTTTTCTCAACCTTTATTTCACCCAATTTCCAAATTTAGCATGCTTTGCCTGTGCTTTCCAAGTACTGGTACAGCAAGCAGAAACAGTCCAAGAGGACACAAACAAAGTCGACCAGACCATGAAGCTGCGCACCAACCTTGGCATGGCCACCATGCAAGAGGCGATTGGCAATAGCGCATCAAGCAGTGATGTCAATGTGAAAATTGAGAACCCAAGCTGGGTGCAACTGAACTCACAAGTTCAAATTGCAGGTGCTCTGAAGGCCAGACTTGAAAAACAAGTCTTCGAACGCAGCGCCTGTCACAAAGACTTGGAGGCCAGTGGCAAGCCAGAGTTCAAAGAGTTTTTGAAGAATGTGGCAGAGGCTCTGGGCAAAGCCGAGACTGCGCTGGCTTCCTTGAGGACCAACTTGGCTCCGGGAAAGGACACGCCGGTCTCCAGTGACAAGGCAGAGTGCTCCTCTTTGAAGAAGGTCTTGGAGGTTGACACCAACAATGGCTCCATGCACTTGGATGGCCTGAAGGCTTTGTGCAAGCGCCTCATTTATGACCTGAGTGCTGTTGGCCTGTAGCTAGCTCAGAGGGTACGTGTCCTCTTGGGTGCCTCTGGAAGGCAAAAGCAGGTTGGTCAACAGAGACTCAGTCATCCAGACAAATGGCCTTGGACTTGTCGTTCAAATGGAAAGTCGTGGCCCACAGCACACACAGACGTGTCATTTCCATGCCCTTGTCGTCTTCTTGTTGTGCTTTGTCGGGCTTCCACTCTCGGTATCTGTCCAATGCCTTCTGCAGCTGAAGGACAGGCAAATTGTCCGAAAGCTCTTGTTCTCGATGTAGGTACGAAGGCGGCATGGCTTCCAGAGACACACCTACAGTAGTGCTGAACCTCACGGCTAATCCAAACAGACGCTGTGGCCATTACTAAGATGATTGAATAATTGGTCTCGGGCCAAGGCCACTATTGGGCCTTGACATGCGCTTTTTCTTCAGCGCCAAAGGCTTCAGATTCGTGCCTGAAGCTTTCAGACAGTGGTCCTTGACAAAAACCTGTCCCTACTGCCTGAGGGATAGAGATCCTTAACAAAAATTCCGGACCGTTTCAGGGACAGTGCTGCGTGAGGGGCAGTGATCCATACCCTTGACCTTTTCTCCCCATGTCTCAAGGACAGTTGTCCTTGACCAGTTTTTCTACTACTGTCTCAAGCACAGTGGTCCTTGACAGCTTTTCTTTGCTTCCTGGGACAATGTCCACGGGATTGAGCCCAGGTAGTTAAGGTAGTACTGGCCAAAAAAGATTTGACTGAAGAATATTGGGCGAGGTACTGCCGTAGCTGCCTTAAAATTGACTCCCTGGAGATTTCCCTGCCGGCAGTGGTAGCAAAGCTTGGCTGCAGAAAAACTTGGGCCACCTACTGATGTAGCCTTTAAATTCGATTTGAAATCAAAATTTCAATTTTAAACTTAAAATTAGATCCCTCGAAATTTTCCAATAAAGTTAAGGTGGCACTGGCCGAAAGCTTTGACTGCAGAAAAAATTGCGCCAACTACTGCCGTAGTTGGCTTAAATTTTGGCTTAAGAAGGGTTTGGATTGAAGTGAGCCAGATTTAGGCCAACTACTGCCGCAGTTGGCCTAAATCC
Source organism: Durusdinium trenchii (assembly GCA_963970005.1). NCBI lineage: Eukaryota > Dinophyceae > Suessiales > Symbiodiniaceae > Durusdinium > Durusdinium trenchii. Next base: position 179,132 of record CAXAMN010005925.1, read on the forward strand.
TTGTGTGAGGCAGGCTTTCGGCTCAGTAGTGCGTTGCCAAAAGTTTTAAAACACCAGGGATTTAGACCAGCTACTGCCGTAGCTGGCTCTCTTTCACTTCACTGGCGGTGACTCAAGTTAGATCCAAATCTTGAAAAAATCAAATCGATATGTCCTAGAATCAGGGTAGGACAGCAAATCTCTGGTTTCCTGCAAAGCAAAACCTGCAAAATTCAAATCCTTTCCGTACAGCAAAGACTGCAAAACTCAGGCGTCCTTCAAAGCAAAAACACGCAAAACTCAGGTCTGTTTTGGCCAGGGATGGGGACAGTAGAGGACTTTATGCCCCCTGCACTTCAGCAGCAAGGCTTTAGGCGAGGGCCTCACACAAGCCAGCTGGATATTGCTCACACCATTTGGAGAGAGACCACCCGCCCTCTGAGCCCTCAATGACACGATGGGGTACTGTGCAATTGCAAAAGCATCCATCAAAAGTGTCCTTCACCTTCTTTGAGTTGGTCAAGAAACGTGTCGACTTTCGAATCGGCTGCTGGCTCTGAGGTGAACAGAGACCAAAACGGCACTGATGAAATTTTGCTACTTGCACACCTGGAGTTTCCATCAGCCTCAAAAGAGAGGGCAAACGCCAACTCGATGGTGCTGTTGGATGTTCAAAGACAAAAAACCATTCACACTCAAAATGTAGCGAATGATCCGCACTGTGAACTGGATGAAAGTCATTGCGTCTCGCCAGCGACGCTTCAAGTCAGCAGGCTTCATTTTTTTGAAGTTAATGCGCATCATTTGGCTGAACATCGTGCATGGTGGGCTGAGAATGATAATCTTGATTTCCCTTTTTTTCCGTTACCCGCAGTATACGCATCACATGTTCCCTCACTGCAGGGGTCCTCAAGTCATAGCCGTCAAGATGTTAAGTGACAAAGACCCAGTCAAGATGTGCATCAGACCCAAAAAGAGCAATGGTGCAAATCACCCTCGGTCCGAGAATCGCGTCCTCCTGGCCTGGTGCGGGAGGATGGTGCTGGCCCATCGTCTTCTTCTTCGGGTTCTTGCCAAGCAGGACCATAGTTTTGGCCTCTTCCGGGGTCATACACGACCCTTGCCGCTCAGAACCTTGCCCGGGTCCGGAGCCTGAGGAGCCACCTCCTCGCCAGTCTTGCCATTCCGATTGCCAATTGTCCGAGCCACCGCATCCGCCAGTGCCTCGTCCGCCGCCAGCGTCTCGTCCGCCAGTGTCCCGTCCTCCACTGCCACGGTGTCCTCCGTGTCCTTGCCAGGAACACCAGCCGCCATCCATCATGCCTACCATTGAAAGCAGCGCCACGGGCATTGCAAACGTCAGCAACATCGGAATCACAGCACAGTGCAGAGTGAGTCCAGAGAGCGGGGGTTCGAGTTCTGAGCCAAATCAAGCTTTCAGCCATTCTGCACTGAGACTGATTTGTCTGAACTGAACGTGGTTCAACTATCCCGTCCCTATTGCGCTCTTTGGAGGTCCTAGGAATTGTTTTTTCGTCAGCTTCATCCACAAACACACCTAGGCCCTTCAAAGCTCCTGGATTGTTGCAGGTCTTTGGAGGTCCTAGGTGTTAATCTTTTGCGCGTCTCGGATCAGTGCAAATTTAGCGTCTTTTTCTGCCGATGGCCCAGTGCTTTTCCCCTCAGTGGTCCTTATTTCTGATAAATATCCAGGCTCAGGCTGATCCTGCGCAAAGCGTGGTTGTGATTTTGTGGTCCGCCCTGCCCCGCTGGTGGCATAATGCAATGGTGTATGATAGTCCAAACTGTCCCCGCGGGATTTGCAGTTGTGAAGCTGTTGGCAACTTATCAATTATTGATTGAACATACTGCCACAAAGCGGCAAAAGCGAAACCAAAAAAGAACAATTAGCCAGCGAAAAAGAAAAATACAAAAACAATAACTGCTTGCGGTGTGTGGGCAGACCGTGTGGCGAAATTACGTTCGTGTTGTCACAGTGCCATGCGGATTTGCGGGGCCATTGGTGGAAAGTGCGTTTGCATGGCGCCGTGCCACTGGGGAGCGCGAAACATGCTGGTGTAAACGCGGCGTGTCGCTGGTGAGCGGGATGATTGGCGGTATCGTGCGATATGATTGCTTGTCGTGTGTTGGCAGACCGTGTGGCGAAATTACGTCCGTGATGTCACAGTGCCATGCGGATTTGCGCGGCCTTGGTCGAAAGTGCGTTTGCGTGGGGAGCGCAAAACAGGCTGGTGTAAACGCGGCGTGTCGCTGGTGAGCGGGATGATTGGCGGTATCGCGTGATAGGATTGCTTCTAGTGTGTGGGCAGACCGTGTGGCGAAATTACGTGCGTGATGTCGCAGTGCCATGCGGATTTGCGCCGCCATTGGTGGAAAGTGCGTTTGCACGGCGCCGTGCCACTGGGGAGCACGAAACAGGCTGGTGTAAACGCGGCGTGTCGCTGGTGAGCGGGATGATTGGAGGTATCGTGTGATAGGATTGCATTAATTGTAGTGTGTGGGCAGAACGTGTGGCGAAATTTCGTGATGTCGCAGTGCCATGCGGATTTGCGCGGCCTTGGTGGAAAGTGCGTTTGCATGGCGCCGTGCCACTGGGGAGCGCGAAACGCTGGTGTAAACGCGGCATGTCGCTGGTGAGCGGGATGAGTGGCGGTATCGTGTGACAGGATTGCTTCTATAGTGTGTGGGCAGACATTGTGGCGAAATACGTCCGTGATGTCGCAGTGCCGTGCGGATTTGCGCGTCCTTGGTGGAAAGTGCGTTTGCATGGCGCCGTGCCACTCGGGAGCGCGAAACAGGCTGGTTCAAACGCGGCGTGTCGCTGGTGAGCGGGATGATTGGCGGTATCGCGTGATATAGTGTGTGGGCAGACCGTGTGGCGAAATTAGCAGTGCCATGCGGATTTGCGCGGCCTTGGTGGGAAATGCATTTGCGTGGCGCCGTGCCACGGGGGAGCGCGAAACATACTGGTGTAAACGCGGCGTGTCGCTGGTGAGCGGGCTGATTGGCGGTATCGTGTGATAGGATTTCTTCTAGTGTGTGGGCACACCGTGTGGCGAAATTACGTCCGTGATGTCGCAGTGCCGTGCGGACTGCGCGGCCTTGGTGGGAACTGCGGTTGCGCGGCGCCGTGCCACAGGGGAGCGCAAAGCATGCTGGTGTAAACGCGGCGTGTCGCTGGTGAGCGGGATGATTGGCGGTATCGTGTGATATGATTGCTTGTAGTGATAGTGTATGGGCAGAACGTGTGGCGAAATTACGTGCGTGATGTCGCAGTGCCATGCGGATTTGCGCGGCCTTGGTGGAAAGTGCGTTTGCACGGCGCCGTGCCACTTGGGAGCGCGAAACATGCTGGTGTAAACGCGGCGTGTCGCTGGTGAGCGGGATGAGTGGCGGTATCGTGCGATAGGATTACGCTTCTAGTGTGCTTAGATGGGCTGGCTTTTACTAACTAGTTAACATAAGTATGTTAATTATCTAACTTTTACTAACTAGTTATAAATAGTTATGTTGTTTATGTGTAATCAATGTTTTTGTATATTTTTCATGGACTTTGTAGTAAAAAACAGCTAAAGCAATGACAAAATCAAAGAATACAAAAGCCAACAGTAGGGCTGCATAATGGTATATGTGTGTTCAAACACAATACACAAACAAAGCCAAATGGGCTGAAAAAATATGTTCCACAAAAAGCACAAAAAACACTGCAATTGCTGTAAAATGCATCCCCCAATGCGCAAATCTTTTCACAGCTCTTTGGCCCAAATGTGTGGAGGTGTGAAACATTTGAAGATGCCAGAACCACTTCTGTTGTAGACCACAGGAGCTTCAATCTGCTTGGCCTCCACAAAGCAAATGTGTTGGCTCTCCACACACTTGCTCACCATCAGCTCAGGAAGCTTCTCTCTCACAGTCATCTTTGCAAGCAAAGCACCCAAGTCATCACCAATCTGGATCAAGAGCTTCACATGTCCCACTTGCAGAGAGCTGTCTGCCTGGTACAAGACAACCTCCTTTTGAGTCACCACTGCACCATTGGAAAGCTTCATTTCCCTGCTCACCCAATTGGCAAACACAGGCCATGAGCCTCCAACATAGCCAGTGCCTGTGTAGTGGGCCTCTTCCTGTTGACAAGAAAGTTGTCAGTCCTCAAAAGTGTTGTGTCCGATTGGAGAAGCTGAATGTGTTCTGACAACACTGCTGCTATGAGTGATTTCTCATAGGCAACAGTATTGCAAAGGTTATTGGCATGTTTCCTGATTGACTTGTGCTTCCTCTCCAAAGAGAAGCAGCTAGGCAGCATCTTGTGATGGCTAGAGCATCTGAGTAGTGAAGTGCCCAGTGCATTTTTGGTCTGAATTCAGACCCCCATCCAGCACTTACCATGTCTGAAAGTGCCTTTTCAACAAGGTTCTGCAGAACACTTGGCTGTGGATGCTGCAGAGCTGGAATAGCAATGCAAAATTCAAGCACTGCAAGCCAACTCAGGAAGCTGTGCAAATGCCAAATTTCAGTGCGCATGTTTGCAAGTAGTAGGCCAATGGTCGACACAACTCCAGGATCTCCCCTGCTGAAGCCTTGATCTTCTTGGATTTCTTATGGTTTGCCACATGCTTGCTGTCAAACAACCTGTGCACATTCTGGTTGCTCCTGAAGCCTGGCTGGACCCACAACTTGAGGAAATCAGCAAGTCTTTCCCAAATTTGCGGGAGGCCATTCTCACACACAGTTGAAATGACCAAGTATGCCACCCATCCCATGACTCCATTTGAAAGCAGGCCATGCGCATAACCAGAAACTGGTCGAAGCATGTTCTGTGAATCCAAAGAATCAGACATCAACAAAGCATAGATTAAAAAAATACTTTGCCTGCTGCCTGCTGCCAGGACTTGAACTGCCCCTTGTTGCAAGTACTCTGTCTATCCCTCATCCTCCTCCAGGAGGACACAAGTTCTTTGTCAGAGTTCATTTGCAAGTCTGCCTTTTTGATGTATTTGGACAACTCCTTGTCGCCATTTTCCTCTGCATCATCTGCACTTCTGGTAATGAACAAGTTCTTGCAACTCTGGCAAATTCAGCTTCCACTGTCTTGCTTGTTGGAGAACGTCAGTTTCTGAGCCACATCTGAAATTTGAAAAATAGCCTTGTATTCTTGTCCCCTCTTTTCAACAACAGTCCATTGCTTGGATGCCCCAGCGCATTCCCTCCAAAAATGTTCTCTAGAATGATGCGAAATAATTGTCCAATGGATGCTTGAAGCTTTGAAACATCCTCACTCCTCTTCACCATGACTGTCCACCACAATTCAGATTTGCTAAGGTGCCTCCCAAACTGTACAAAAGACATGTACAATCGCCAGACCTTTCTAGCAGTCCCTGCCAATTGATTACCTGGGTGTACTTCGACTGCGTAGCAGATGAGGCCCCAAGGATTGGCATAGCTGCTGGGAAACTCACCATGCACCTTGTCAAAGTAATCAGCCCAAGAATCAGCCATTGCATATGTTCCTGCCAGCAATGACAAGAAATTTACAAAGGTGATCTCCACTGCCTGATCTGACAAAGTGTAAGCAACAGCTGAGATGACCCATGGTCCATACAAGCACATTCTCTCAAGCATTTGCCTGGTTGAATCATAGATGTGCTTCCTCTTGCGCTGCTCTGGCACACCTTCCTTGGCAACAACTTCAAGGATGCTTGTCAAGGCAGACTGGCTCACAAATGGAACCCTGGCCCTTAGGCTTTGCACAGACAAAGAGGAAGAGGAAGCCATCATGGCATGAAGTGGTGAGTCATCTCTGCTTGGCATGTTTTCCTTGAAAGCTGTTTGGGAACTGATGGACAGCTTCTGTAGATGAAAGCTGTGTGGGGTTGGCAAACTCTGTGGCTTATTGAAACAATAGTGAGCAGCTAGTGGCAGCATATACAAATGGCTCACACGTTCCAAACAAACCAAATTGAAACACAACAAAGCCAAAAAGGTGGCTGAGAAAAACACCTCAACATGGCTCAAACAAACCCATTCCAGCTGCAAAGCCAAATTGGCTGACAAAAATGGAAAACAATTCTTGACCACATTCACCTTGCAAAAAAGGCTGCAAGCTTGCCAAGCCTTTTTCCAACCAGCTACCCCATTCTCCAAAGAAGCATCTGAAGCATCTGGGGAACATCTGAGGCTTTCCCCAGATGCTTCAGAAAACACAAAAGCCCCAGCACTCCCGATAGAGAGTGAACCCCCTAGATTCCAGCAGCTGAAAGGCCTCATTCTCATAGTCTGCAAGATCCTTTGGTGGCTGCTTGTCATTGTCATGCTTGCCATTCTCATTCACTGCTGGTGCATCAGCTGGTGTAGCAGGCACATTGGTCAGTGGTAATGCTGCAGCAGGAGCTGGTAATGCCATGGTCTTTGTGCTCGCCTCTTGAGAGTCATCTTGGTGCAGGCTTTCAGAACTGGAGCCACTTGCCAATCTCTTGTTCTGCATGAGCTGGATGTTGCAGGTATCCAATTCCTTGGCCTTCAAAAGCATGCTGCCAAGGCCTTCCATAATGCTCATCATTCGGTTGCACATCCCTAGGTCGACCTGTGAGGCACCTTTGGACACATTTGTTCCACTGCTTGTTGGGACCAAAGTTTTGTGAGAATTCCTGACTCCTCTGCTGCCAGCAAGAGAAAGCACTGCACCTGCAACTTCTTGTGGAATTCTTGCAGGAGGATCATCACCATACACCTTTTCCAGGAAGTCCTGGAAGGTTATGGGAGTTGCAATGGTCTGGCCACCACTGACATCAAGCCTACCACAATATTTACAAACTCAAACAATCAAACAGATGCACATTTACCCTCTCAGTGTCCTGTCCAAGCTCTTGAGGGGCCATAGGGTACTTGTTGTAGCTACCCACTGCAGGTGCTTGCTCTGAAGCTTTGAAGGTGTCTCTGACATTCTCTGCCAACTTGTAGAATTCACCAGCTGTGGGCAACTTGTGCCCCTGCTTCTCCTGGAGGTAGACCAGGAAGGCTGTGGCATGTTTTTTGTTTTTTCCTTCATGCTCTTCAGGCCAACTGTCCTCAACCGACAAACCAGCATAGAGCATGCTTCTGCAAAGGTCAAGGTTTAAATCTTCTCCCACTCTGTCTTTGACAGGTTGAAAACATTGGTCATGGACTGGGGGCAAGCTTGTAGTCGAAGATGCCCTTCCATTGTTTCTACACTTTTCTCCTCCAAGGCATCTGCAAGCTGCTCTGTGATTTCTTCTGGCAAACTACATTCACTGAAGCAACCCATGAGTTTGACATAGGCTGAAGGAGGCACTGTGTCAATGGCCTGGAGCTTGGAGACAAGACACTTGACCATGGTCTCCATAAATTTACTCTCCTTCCTCATGGTACCAATGGTCTCCAGGTGCTTGACCTCCTGGACAATGTCTTCCACTGTCCACTGCACCATTGCTGGCAAGATTCTACAGCAAGATGGAGTGAAGAACACAGTGTGCACCTGTGAGCATAGCAGTGTATCTGTCAACTGTTTTTCCCGGAAGCATTGCGAAGGGTTCTTCCGGAAAATCCTTTGAACACTGACACTTCGACACTTACACTTACACATTGACACTTTCACCACACTTGCACGACAACATGAACGCTATGCACGACAACATGAACGCTATACGTAGCCGTGTGTAAGTGGAAGAGCGAAAGCAGTGAAGTGCAAAGTATGCAATGCAAGTGTCAAAGTATGCAAGTGGAAGTATGCAAGTGATGAGTATGCAAGCATGCAATGAGTATGCAAGCTTGCAATGAGTAGGCAAGTGTGCACGGAAGATGTCCTAATGAAAAAACATTTCCCCACTTTATAAATTCTCTCTTAAAGGCGGAGGGTGGGACGAACAGCGTCAACCGAAAGTGCAACCCTCTGCGGAGATCGTGCGTGTCCAGGGCGCGAAATGCAGGTGAGAGTGCGATTCGCCGGCTGCCCGCGCAACCCTCTGCGGAGATCGTGCGTGTCGAGTGCGCGAAATGCAGGCGAGAGCGCGATTCGTGAAATTACCGCGCAACCCTATGCGGAGATCGTGCGTGTCGAGTGCGCGAAACGCAGGCGAGAGCGCGATTTGTGCAATTACGGCGCAACCCTCTGCGGAGATCGTGCGCGTCGAGTGCGCGAAATGCAGGCGAGAGTGCGACGTGTGAAATTACCGCGCGACCCTGTGCGGAGATCGTGCGGGCCGAGTGCGCGAAATGCAGCGGAGCAAGCTGTGGAGGTGGAAGCTGAGAACTGGCGACTTTGTAGTACAACTGTAGTGCGCGGAGTAGCTGGGGAGCTGGAAGCTGAGAACTGGCGACGTGGTAACTGTAGTACGGGGAGTAGCTGGGGAGTGGGAAGATGAGAACTGGCGAGTGGGTACGCGGAGTGGCTGGGGAGCTGGAAGCTGAGAACTGGCGACGTGGTAGGACAACTGTAGTACGCGGAGTAGCTGGGGAGTGGGAAGATGAGAACTGGTGAGTGGGTAGTAGAACTTGAGTACGCGGAGTAGCTGGGGAGCTGGAAGCTGAGAACTGGCGAGTTTCTAGTACAACTAGAGTACGCGGAGCAATGTGTGGAGCTGGAAGCTGAGAACTGGCGACTTTGTAGTACAACTTTAGTACGCGGAGTAGCTGGGGAGCTGGAAGATGAGAAGTGGCGACTTGGTAGTACAACTTTAGTACGCAGAGTAGCTGGGGAGTGGGAAGATGAGAACTGGTGAGTGGGTAGTAGCTGAGAACTGGCGACTTTGTAGTACAACTTTAGTACGCGGAGTAGCTGGGGAGCTGGAAGATGAGAACTGGCGACTTGGTAGTACAACTTTAGTACGCAGAGTAGCTGGGGAGTGGGAAGATGAGAACTGGCGACTTGGTAGTACAACTTTAGTACGCAGAGTAGCTGGGGAGTGGGAAGATGAGAACTGGTGAGTGGGTAGTAGCGGCGAACTGGCGACTTTGTAGTACAACTAGAGCACGCACAGAAACCCACACACTACCTCAACTCACTCGACTTCACACTTCACACTGCACACTTAACAGATAACTCGCACTCTGACTTCCCACGTGATGAAAAATGCTTTCGGGCCACTCGTCGTCTAGTTGTTCACATGTCAAAGAAAGTGGTAAAGCCACAAAAAGGCTGCATAACACAATGAGGCTGTCTCACAAATGAGAAGTCTTCTCCCAAAGCATTCTCTTTAGAAACCATCATCGAAGAAGCCAAACCAGGCTGAAAAACAAAACACCAAAAAAACATACAAGCAGCTGCTCCCAGCATGCAGAGTACACTTTGTCATCTTTTCTTCCAAAATCTGTTAAGACCTCCAGGCTTGAACTGCTCAAAGCCTGGCCCTTGGGCAAAAGAACCTCTTGAGGGTGTCAAGGTTGTGCCCAGCAGCTGAGTTGCAATAGCTATGCCCCTCCTGCAGCATCCATGCTGTGAACAAGCGCTTCATCACTGGGTCATTGACAACTATCCTTGCATGGATCTGCAGGATTAGCACTTGACAATAAAAAAACATGTCAGAATAGGTTACATTATCAAAGGGAATACAAGTAGCAAAGAACTTGCTGAATTTATTCAAAGCTCTGCCAAAAGGTTTCTGCATCCTAACAATGGAATATGATGGGACTAAATCAACACATAAACTCTAACAAATGGTAACAAAAACATATCTTCAAAAGTGGTTCTTAATTTTGTCAAAACACCTCAAAGATCTCTGACCAAAAGCTAGCATTGGGCTTGTTGCTGTCATACACCAGGTGTTCAATGCCCTGCTCATCTCTCTGCCAAACAATGAAGGCCTCCCCACCAAAAAGCTCCATGCGCATTCGAACACCTAGGCTCACTGAAGCCCACACAGCAAAGCGCCTGCCGTCATCAATCCTATTCATGACAGATCCAATGCAGCAGTACTGCAATGCAGCACTGCACTATAACCATACTTGAGCAGCACTGCAATGCTGCAGATGATTCATGCATACATCAAAAAACAGAAACAAAGCCCAAAATGGCTGAAATGAAATCAAATAGACACATAAAAGATAAGTCAATTTGACTGAATCTAAGGTAAAGATTTATGAAATGTTTTGTTATTTTATATTTAGAAGGAAAACTAAAAAGCAAAATTGATATTCATTTCAATTCAGATTTCTAAATTGAACTGAAGACTATTTTCATTTCAATTTAGATTTCTAAATTGAAATGAAGAATGTTTTCATGAAGAATGTTTTCATTTCAATTTAGAAATCAATTTAGATTTCAAAAATTGAAATGAAGAATGTGTTCATTTCAATTTAGATTTCTAAATTGAAATGAATAATGTTTTCATTTTAATTTAGCAATTTTTAAACCATATGAATATATCTAAATTGAAATATATCTAGTTGATCTTTCAGTTGTGAAAGGCTGAGCTCACAGCCTCATAGTTTCACACAAGCCAAAACTTTCAATCATTGAGTTCCTTTTCTCTTTTGCACCATGCGATGAGATCATTGTGTAGGGTCTGGGTCAGACCAAGCAGGCCATCCATGTTGCTCGACCTTGTCCTTGATGGCTTTCATAATCTCCTGCATCTTTGTGTTTTTGCTGTATACAGAGAGCATCTGTTTGCATCTTTGGCGCTCAGTGTTGGTCCAGGCCAGCAGGCATAGTCCAATCTTGACTGCCCAGCCATTCTTCCATGGTCTGGCAGTATCTTCTTGACTTTCCTCCAGCAGTCCAACAAATTGTACATGTGTCCAAGTCTATTTGATTTGAACATCTATACATGAAATCTTTGCAAACCTTTATTATAAACAAAAACTTTTGGTGTAGCCACTCAAGATTGGCACCCTGCCTTCTTCTTCAACATCCCACCATCACCATAGAGCTGCTGCCACATTTGTTGAGGTGATGACTTCAGCTGTGGTCGACTTTGAGCAGATGGGTAGGCTTCAGCATTGTCTGCCATGACCTTCTCAGCCTCCAATGTGGCTGCACCCTTCACCACTTGAGCTTTGCTGTTTTGAGTCCTAGCTTTGGTGCCTGAAGAACTTTGGTCATCAACTGGGTGCTCTTGCACTGTAGGCTCACTGACACCACCCTGCTCAGTGGAAGTGTTTGGCAAAGGAGTCCTTGGGGGCTTGTGCCATGGAGCATTGACAAGGTCTGGCTTCTCAACACCTGGCTTCTGCTTTGGTGGTTCCTGAAGAGCTGGTTGTCCAACAACAGGCCCACCCATTGAGTCAGCAGGTTGTGCATCCTGCTGATGAAGCCCAGCCTGACCATGTTGTGCCTTCTCCAGCTCAATCATGTAGTCCAGGTCCCTAGATGAAGGCATGTGACTTCTGATATACCACACAGTGGACTCAGGTTGGGGGGCATGGTTGCTCACCATCTGGGCCACAGACGCACAAAAAAGGTTTTGACAGTTCTTCAATTTCCAAGTGGCACCCATTTGTTCTTTTGGTTGTTGTGCAAAATGCGCTTCCAAAAGTTTGGCCACAGCTGCCACTACATCTTCATGAGGTGCTGCTGGATCCTACAAGATTTGCACAAGAGTGTACAACTGCAGCCCATACTAACACTCCTGAGAAAAGCATTTGCCACACTACACTTGGTTGGGTTGGCTTTGTATCTCTATCAAAAAACTACCAAAAACAAGCAACCCTGCTCCTCATCGTTCCAGCTTTCCCACTCATCCCACTTGGCCCTCTTGGCCTCACGGGCCTCTGTGCAAGAAGCCTCCCTTTTCATCACTACAGAGGAAGCTGGTGCTTGAGCAACAGCAATTGGAAAGGTTGGCTGGAAAACACAACCAACAAAGCATTGCAAACATAATTGAAAACACAAGCCAAATAGTGGCTGGACACAATTGGAAAACAAACAGAAACTGCAGTAGCCAAAACATGGCTGAAACAGAAATCAAACAGAAACTGCATTAGCCAAAACATGGCTGAAAAATCAAAGTGATATGAAAAAAACAAACTTGAAGCCAACACTGGCTGAACAAAACAATTTAGCCAAGCTCTGGCTGAAATAAACAACAGTGTAATGAATAATGCAAGCCAAACAAATGGCTGCAAACATGCTACAATACAAACAATCAAAGCCCTTGATGCACTTGTTTTGGCGCACAGATGCAAAAGTTGGCTTGGTCTGCTGGCATCAAGTGGTCTTCCTTGCCTTTTTGGCAGGAGGTGCTGCGCAAGCCTCTTTCCCTTTCAAGAGGGCAGCCTGCTTCTCGATCTGCTTGGAGTTCTCCAAGACTGGTATATGTAGATCCTGGTAGGTCTTCCAGCTGACATTGAGATTTGCTTCTTCATTCTCTTCACTGGCCTTGATATAGAAGTATGCACACATTACCCCTGACTCTTCCTTCTTGGTGGGGTTGAAAGCCTTGAAGCCTTGCACTTGGTAGGCTACTTCTTTGAACTTGACAACCACTGCACCCTTGGACAAAAGCTCATCTACCTTGTGTTGTTCTTTGGTAAATCTGCAGCTCCTTCATCTTCAGTTTCTTCAAAGAAACCAAGCCATTGGGAAAACTTGTGAAGGCCACCATATCCAGACTTGCCTTGTTGTTCTGTTTGTAAGCCTCTGCCAACAAATGGCTTGCGCACTGCTTGGCCCACTCATCCAATAATAGTGGTGAAGCTTCAGGAAGTCGTGCTTTTGCACTCTCAGTGGGGCATAGCTGGCAACATTCTCTTTTTCTTTTCCAACCCTTCAGCTCTTCAATGCTGGCAACAACCTTGATTTCACCACAAAACAAAGGAACACGCTTGAAGACACCAGAGCCATCCTTTATGCTCTCCAAGGTGAAAACCTGGTCCTTGTAATCCTTGTGCAAGTAATTCTTGCCCACAATGATGTGGTCATTCTGCAACATGGCTACTTCATTTGGGTCTGCTTGCACCAAGTCCTTCACTTTGAGAGCTTCACCATCTTTGGCATCTACAGCACTTGAGGTTGGAGCACCTGCACTGTTTTCAAGTTCCATGGAAAGCTCCTCCACTATTTCTTGGAAGGATTCAACGCAAAATCCATCTCTTGCATGCTCCTCTTTCTGCAGGGCATACAGCACAACACGCACACAGAACCTGCCAAAACACATTTCACCAAGCACCAGGTCTGCTGCCTTCTGGCATGATTGCCAGCCCTCGGCCAGCAAGTCCTCCATGGTCTTGGTGGAGCTCTTGCCCTTCAGCTTGTCGAAGTCAGACTTGAACACCAACTTAGAGATCCCATCCTGGTGTCTCTTTGAACTCAAAATTGTTGCTAGGAGTGCAACGCGAAGAAAGTTCAGCTGGCGCCCAGGCAACTTGAAGTTGTAGTATGCAAGCAAGTTCATGTTCTCTTCCCTCACTAAAAGAGAATGACCAGAAGCGTTACCTTGGCCAAGAGCTTCAGGACCCTACATTCAAGGGAAACCTCCCAGGTACATCAAAGATTGATTCAACAAGCAAACCAAGTTACAGAACTTGTCCAACCAGAGCAACATGGGGAAGGTTTCCCCTCCAGAGTAGAGTCTCATGAAGTAGGCGCAATCCTGTATGTATGCTTTGCATGAAGGGCTGCTCTGGCAAACAGCTTGAACTGCATCTGCCATGTTCATCCCACTTCTGTGCAAAGCAGCCAACTCCATCATCACTTCCAACTCATTGCTGAGGACTGTGTTGCTGTTGTGAGCATTCATGCCCATGGAGCAAAAGGCTGGCAAATCAGGAAACATATCAGCTGCCTCTGCCTTCAAGATTGTCCACTGCCAGCCAGACTCCACCAGATTCTTCATGTCTGGTGTCATGTGCAGCTCTGTTCCATCTGCCTTCAGGCACCCATGGTCAAGAGCTCTGCAAAACTGGTTGAAATGAGAACTAGCATTCTGTTGCTCTGGGCAACCATCTGCTCATTGGCCTCCAACTGCTTCCTCCTGTCTGCACTGCCCACTGCAAGCTCTATCCCAAAGAATTGGGTGGCAAAAGGTCTTTCTTCAGCCCACTCTTCAACACCTGCTCTCCTTTCATATGGCAATTGTGCGCATTGCACATTGAAGTCCCTCTGTTGTCTGGATGGCACAGCATCTCTCTTGGAGAGACTACTGCCTTGTATACTAAGCCAAATTTCTCCAAGGACTGCAGGATCTTCTCCAGTTTCACATGCGCCCCACAAGTGTTCGCAGGGTCCAGCAAATCCTTGATTTCCTTCTGGACAGCTTCAGGCACAGCCATGGCACAAATCACTCAACCCAAGGTGTTGGCTGGTTTGTTGGGACTTGCACCTCACCAATGTTGCCCAGGTTCTGCTGCTTTTGGGTTTTACATGTACATTGCCATGCCTTGGAGCTGGTTACAGCCTGGCACCACTCTTACAAACCACAGGCTCTGAAGCCATCTGTAGCAGCGCATGTAATGCAAAAGATTGATTAACACCAAGGCTACATAGTTGAAGCCTTTGAAAACATCTGTGTAAACCAGCCAGCATGGCTGAACAAAACAAACAGAGCCAACATGGCTAAAGGAAGCCAACATGGCTGAAAACAAAAAGAGATACTTACAACGCAAAAGCTGCAGCAAAGGGCCTGTTTTGCTCAAGCACTCTCAACATGAGTCATGTGTTCAAACACTTGAAGATTCTTTCTATGAAGCTTCATCAGATTTCTCTGAGGCTTCTTGTTCAGACTGATGGTTCTTCTTGAACCTTCCTGTCCTCTTGTATTCCCTTTTGGAATTCAACTGCTCACAGTCTGGCTGCAGGAAGGTGAGGACTGCTTCCAGCTGCTTGGCCTCTAAGCAAACCATGAGGTCTGCAGCGACACCCTCTTTGGAGGGCACAGTACATTCACATTGTGCCACACACACACATCGATGTCCACAATGCTCTCAGCCTTTTTCTTCTTTGACCCTTGCTCTCTTGACTGGGCCATGCTGGCTGCCACCTCAGCATCGCTTTTCTCCTTCAAAGCTTTCAAGCACTGACCATTGCTGAGGCTTGAATTCTTTTCACACTTCCCTCACACCAGCTTCACAATTGGTGGAGAAGTGGGTCGAAGTTTGAGGTACTCAGCACCATTCACATCCTTGCAGACAACAGGATGCAATATGTCATGAAACAAGTTTGGTGGTTGGGAAGCTGGCCTGGTTGTTTAAACATAAAAACCAAAAAAGCAAGTATGCACCCTGCAAGTCCTTTGCAACCAGCTCATCTGGTATGTGGACCTTCTGGGCCTTAAAGCCAATCTCCAACCGTCTGGTGATCTCGACATTGCATTCTGCCATCTCTGAAAAATCAAGCTTGAGCAAACACCTCCTCACCCAATGTGGGTTTTCATTTCAACATGCCTAGGGCTGCGCCTAAAAGGTCCACCAGTGCTGATTCTCCAACAAATGCAACACCCCTCACAAATGTACACATGTCCAATGAGAACCTCCTGCGCCCAAAGCTGAAGACATGCTGTGCCCAAACACATGCTGCCAAGCTGTGTGTTTTGTTCCAACCACAAACCAATTCTTAAACACCAAAGGCCAGCTTTTCACAGCTGAACAATGAAAGTCTTGAACATGCAAAACAACATTCTGCACAATTACAAATAAGAAAAACATATTTTTGGCAATATGTAAAAATTAACAATTTGTGCTAACTTTACATAATTTTGAACATAGTTAACATAATTACATAACAATTAGTGAAAATTAGTAAAATGCATAACCTGTCTTAACAATTATAACATGTGAAGACATAGTTACACATAGGTTAGAGGCATGTTATGATATGGTTAACAATTGTGTGTCAATTTTGATAACTAGTTAGTAAAAGCCAGCCCATCTAAGTGTGGGCAGACCGTGTGGCGAATTACGTCCGTGATGTCGCAGTGCCATGCGGATTTGCGCGACCTCAGTGGAAGTGCGTTTGCGTGGCGCAGTGCCACTGGGGAGCGCGAAACACGCTGGTGTAAACGCGGCGTATTGCTGGTGTGCTATATGTCAGTTTGATTCGAGCCTCTTCAGCGTTGTGCTTGCACAGCGAGAAATGCATCAAGGTTGGCTCCCCTGACCCACAACGTTGCGCTGCCGTTGCATCTACGCACCTACGTTTACACACCCTCACCTCTGTACATTTACATCTTCACACGCTCACATCCGCAGATCTACCTCTCTACCTCCACACACCCACACATCTGCACATCTATATCGCACCTGTACATCCACACTTCTTCACATCTTTCTCTCTTTCTACATATCTTTTCGTTTAATATTAATATTTCAATTTTAGTTTCTTCGCAACTTCTTTCTCAATAACAGCTTGTATGCCGAAGTCATGGCTCTTGGACAACTCGATTTTAACTATTTCCTTACTCGGAATTGCTTGACAATCACCTTTCTCCGCTCTCGGGCCAACCGTCGTCTAGCTTGACCAAGTTCTTCCTTCTTTGTCTTGGACCTACAGGGATGAAGACTGGGGGGGATCTGTGGCAGCTGCCTCTACAAGGAGAGGGGGCACCAACTCTGCTCATAGTACTTCTTGGAATGTCTTGACGAAATTCAGAGCTCAGAACTTGGTGCCTGAGTGGCCCATCCAGAGGTGAAAATCATTTGTTGCAGATCAGCGACCTGGGTTTCAGGGCGCCAGTTGTTTAGCAGCAAATGAAAACAAAGGATTCAGGAGAGAGTTTTTCACCTCAGTTGACACACCAGGAATCCTTTGAAGGATTTGAGGTGGGGTCTTGCCCAATCCTTGATATTAAGATTTTGATACCAATCTTTTGGAAATCATGACAAGGATTACTGGAACCTTCCTTAAGTTTTTTCAAGCCTATGAACAAATTCTTCAACCCCATCAAGGATTTTCGCATCCTGTGAAGGATTCACTTCAATTTTTCAAATGAAAACAACAACATCTAGACATCTTAAAAAGACACCTTAAATTTTTTAAATTAACGAGTCTAGACCCCTTAAACTTTTTAATGTCAGACTCCTTCAAAAAAAGAAAAAGGGTGCCACTGAATAAGGGTTCTAGGAGGTTCAGGGAAGGTGCCAATCCAACGGCCATCCGAGGGTAAAATTTTGAGGAGGAAGGGGCCATTCCAACGGTGCGTGCCTTTTGTGAGCCACCCGAGCGTAAAACTTAGTAGAGGAAGGTGCCATTCCACCGGCGCATACCTGGCACAGCCACCCGAAGGTAAAATTTACAGGAGGAAGGTGTCAACGCAGCAACGTGCCTGTGTGCGCAAGTGGGTCGCTGCGTGTGCAAGTGAGTCACGCATGCGCAAGTGAGGTAACTTTTGTGTGCGCAAGTGAGACAATTCTCACGGCGGATGCTAAGGACTGCCAGGCTTTTTGGCCATCTCACAAAAGACTTGGATGCTCTGATCAGAGACGTTTGCAAAGTGCTGCCATTGTCAAACTGAAGGAAGGACAGGGAACACTCCAACAAAGCACATCTTCTTTGAGCCGATGTTGGAACCTAGATGTTAAGATCAGCGCCTCCTCCGAGGTTCACATAACGCTGCTCACCAGGAAATCTGCTTTTCCAACTATACCAACACAAAAAAAATGGTAATTCAGACAATAAAGCGAAAACACGTCCAAAATTGATTCCGGGACCACCTGAAAATGGACCTTTGGAAGACTATTTTCCTCCGCGGCCCAGTGGTTTTCAGGTTCCACGATAATCTTCCCGTTCAAGCCGGTGGGCCGAAGATTGAAAATTTCAAAGCAGGTATGTGACTTGCGTTATGAACAAGGGCGATGACTTGGGTGATGGAAGGGTTGGTGATTGGTGATGATACTTGGTGTGGCGTTTGTTTTAATGTTGTGGCGTGTCGCATGTTGACTTGTAAAAGTGATTTATTTATGATTTGGTGAAATGTAACGGGTGTTGAATGACTGACTAGTGATTATATAGTGCGAAACGTATTTGTGGCTACCCGCTTCAAAGCTCTACTCCTGGCGTGTTTGCTCCTTTTAGAAATGATCACTGTTTGCTTGGTGTTGCATTTTGTATGGCAACTTGTTGCTCGAAATCTCTACCTTTCTTTAGGCATGTCTACTTTCAGTAGGTTTCTCTGGAAAACTCTACTTGTGGTTTGTGGTTACTTTTGCTCAATATCGCTCCATTTGGTCACTGTTCAATAGAACGTTTTACTGTTTGTTCGCTACTTTTCTCTTGAAATCTCGACATACTTTTAGAATCTTTTGGATAATGGTAATTCTTCTTTATATAAATAGACTTGAGACGCCTCTATGCACTTTTGTTTTTTTGTTTTCATTCTTGACTTCTGACACCCCGTGGCACTGCACACAGTGCCAGTGTATTTTGCATCCTGAGGTTCACGCAACCGCCGCTCTTCCCTTTTACCATTTTTAGCCCTTTGACTCACAGGTGGTCGGAACTCGGAATTGTCTATATACTAAAAACTTCCTTGGAATGGCAGCCATTGTCTCATTCCAGATCTTCATCATCATCATCATATCCTCCTCCTCATCATCATCCTCCTCATCCTCGTCGTGGTCGTGGTCGTCGTTGTGGTCGTCGTGGTGGTGGTGGTGGTGGTCGTCGTCGTTGTCATCAGCATCATCATCATCATCATCATCATCATCACTATCACCACCATCATCATCATCGCCATCACCATCATCATCTCATCATCATCTCATCGCCATCCATAGACCAATGTCCTTGCCAGGCTTGACCTTGTGACAAAACTATTGCATGTTGCCCCATGTTGCACCTACTTCCGCAGCCACGATCGTATCAGGCAAAACTGCCATGGCGCGGGCAAATGCACTTCTCCTCAGTAGCACCGCGCTCGGAATAGTGTGGGCTTGCTCGCAAACATTTGTCGTGCCCACACACCAGAAAAACCATGCCGTGCCAGACTCCGTGAGAGGCAGTCGGCCTCTCATGACTT
>CAXAMN010005925.1:198043-231206 GCA_963970005.1 Durusdinium trenchii
TCAACAATCCTTGGGAGTACGGCAGCAAGGTGAAGGTCTGAGAGGCTGAGATACGCTCAGACGCTTGAGTGCCACTGAAGCAGTGTCACCTTCGGTGTCACCTTGGCACTTTCGGATGAAACGGCTGCGCCACTGGTTGGTTTTGTCGACTTGGTCACAAGCTGTTTATTCTTTTCAGCGGTTGTGTTTTACCTTTCTGTTTCGACTTGTAATTACTTATCACTCCCTGCGTTGTGATGGATTTGATACGCCTTTTTGGTTCCATCATAATTATGCACATTGGTGAAGCCGACTGACGCAACAGGAATGCAGAAAGGTGACGCAGAAGGTGGAGGTTCCAGCTTGGTGAACTGTTCAGCACACATGTCCGAGAGTCATGCTTGGCCTTTTGAACGTGTGTAGCAGCTTTTGGCCTAAACTACTACCTGAAGCTTGCGAATACGCGACGCAAAGGAGCCATAATTATAGAACAAACATGAACAAACCATTGAATTATATATATAAATAGATCTACTATATAAGTACCGTGGCATCAGCATGACACTGCATTTGTCCTGCCAGGACTTATGGAAGGGATGAGTGGACCAAGGAAAAAGACGACCGTTATTTTATTGCTTGTGTGTGTGCTCATAAGTTAAGAGCGTTTCCCACACACATTTGGACACAGAGGCGTGTGATGAGCCTTTTGATCCTGTTCCTGGCTTAGTTGCTTACTCAGCCGCCAGGCACAGCATTGGCTCAACATTTGTGACGGGTCCACGAAGCCTGTCCTGACGATCAAGGATCAAAGGGGGTGGTCATGATAGTCATTTTTATACGGACCCCTAACATGTAACAGTACTCCACATGTACAGTCATTGTATCTAGTCGCGTTATGTCATAAAATGTATGTTCTACCGCGACCCTCATGGCTCAAGAAAACACGCGCGCTCCAGTGCTGTTTTCTTGCAGGGTGCCGGGTGTACTGGCCTGTGGCTGATCCCCTTTCGTCGCTTTTCGCTTCCGCACCCTCACTGCCCTTCGCGCTTTCGTTCGGTCGTCCGATCGCCGTCGTGCCTTCATTCGATCGTCCTCGCAACCACGGGTTCCCGCCATTCCGACGGTCCCCGTGACTTCGTTCGCATAGGTAGGGCTGCCAGGGATTTATATAGCTTACTTCTTTAATAGGTTACCCCTTGAAAGGATAACCTGGGCTATCCCATACCTACCCGGCGGATTGACCAATCAATTGGTTATCAGCCGTATCGCAAGAGATACGGAAGGTCCCATTGCTCCCATCGGAGACTTGTTTACGCTCTTGCGTCCAGTCGCAATGGGACGGGCCCAACCTCCACCACCCCAAGGTACTGCTTCGTCCGAACCTTCGCAACCGGCCGCCGCAGCGGCCGCAGCACCGGTGGAGAGGCCTCAGGACCAAGAAGCTCCGGCTTCCCCTGAGGCTGTGGCCGGAACCGCGCCTAGCGCGGAAGCCACGGACCAAGGACAAGAACGGGCTTCGTCTGTTGTCTCCTCCTCTCAGCCCACCTTCACCCAGGCTCTGTAACCGCCGGTGCGGAGGATCAGTTCGATTGGGGAGAGCAGCCTCCTGTTTCGGCCACTGACCAACTTCCTGAAGAGACCAACCAGCTCGAGTCGTTAGATAACCGACAAGAGCCCGATAATCTCCAAACCACTCCAGTAGAAGCAGAGCTCCAAGCCGGAACCGCTGCTTCGCGCGGAGAGGCTTCGGAGACTCAACAGGCAGATTCGATAGGCCCTAATAACGCCGAGGAACTTGCCTTCGATGCGTTTGCCTTTCTCTTTTCAAGGCTGAGCCAACGACGAAGGAAGAAGACGAAGAGCACACGCCCCCTT
Source organism: Durusdinium trenchii (assembly GCA_963970005.1). NCBI lineage: Eukaryota > Dinophyceae > Suessiales > Symbiodiniaceae > Durusdinium > Durusdinium trenchii. The sequence goes on from CAXAMN010005925.1 coordinate 199,898, forward strand.
CGACCGAGTCAGTTGGTCTTCCACCTCTTTCAGGTCCATCACCATTCTAATCCATTTGAAGCCTTCCTAGGTGCCGATCCGGTATTCGACAAGGCCGAGGTTGATTATGGTGACGAAAACGCCGACACTCAGAGATCCAGATCTCCTCGAGCCCAAGGCGGAAGTAGACACCTCAGGTGCTGGACAGCCAGAGCTGCAGAGTGAGGAAACCGCGCCCAGCGCGGAAGCATCAGCAGGTCAAGGGGCATTGACAACTGGAAAGCCGTCCATGCACCTCAACCTCTTCAGGGAGGGGAATTCTCCGGCGATCCAAACCCCCGTGGCGGAGGACGTCGGAGACCTCGTGCCCTCTAAAAGCCTTGCCAACAGTAACCGCTGCTTTGCGCGGTCATTCGTTCGTAGGGCCAGTAGGTGGGTAGCTTGAATGCAGTGAAACCCTAATACCATAATCCTCAAGTCAATCAAGTTGAGCATTAGGTCACGCATCCAATTTTCATTTCAGTGCACTCGTACAGATACCACGCAACAGCTGCCACAGTGCGCTGGAGTGGTGAGGACTCCGGACCTGCGAGAAAATAGCTGCATACGCAGCTGGGTGGGAACCATGGCGAACCACACGGGTTTCTCCCCGCCTGATGATCCCCCAGGTGAGCGCTCTAGGTCTTCCAGAAGAAGTGCCTTCGCGTAGAGGTAGAGGTAGCTCGTCTGCAACCAACACCCAAGGAAATTTCCTTGAATGGGCTCCTCAAATCTAATGGGGTCCTCAAACTATGTCCTGTGGTTTCACTTCCATACAGCGCACTGCGATGCGTTGCAATTTGGATTGTGCCATGTGACGCCACATGCAACACTCGGTTGCCACATGCATGATGTTCCAATGTCTAGCAGTTGAACTTGTGTATCTTTGTATGATGTTCCGATGTCTAGCGAGTTAAACTTGTTTGGTGTATTTTTGTGTATTCTTTGTTATGGAGAGCATAGCCTTTTCGCGGTGGGGATCACTCGGAGTCATTCTTACTTGGGGCGGTGTTTTAATCCAGATGGGTATGCATGGAACCAAGTTGGAACCATGTATTCCAAAGCCCATGTATGTTTTGGGCTTGGGAGTGCATTTGTTACATCCTCAGCAGGGTTGCAGAGGAGATTTGCTTTGAAAGCAGCACTGAGTGCGAATCAGGCAGTGGATGTTTCCCATCTTTAACTGTTCAGACTCCAGACAATTAGCATTGCGACGTGAACTTGGCCGACCGGAAGCCATTTTTTTGGCTGGTGGCTGGGAAACACTGACACATCGCCCGCAATGCCTCGCATGGTGGCAGTGGACGATCTTTCAGAGAGCGAGTCATGCCCCCAGACCGAAACCAACATTTTTGGCGTATGACAGGGTCACTGTGATTAACTTTTGTTTGCTAGCAGGGTGGAGACTTCAAATCCTGGCCGAAAGGTCTTGAAGGCGAGATGATGTTTCAATGTGTTTTCTTTGGGGTCAGAAGAACGCCACACCGTCACGGCAGGCCATGAAGTTGAAGCCGCCTTCCAAACTTGCGCTGAAGAAAATAGATGGTTTTGTCGGGAAAGGCTTTCACAAAGTGAACCCCACCAAACCATGTCCTGCATGTGGATGGCTGCGTTCGAAGAAACGCGGTGAGATGTGGGTGTTTCCATACAACCAAGTGTTTGGAGTGGCAAAGCCTCTGAAGCTGAAAGTGGTCAGGCGCTCAGCTTTTACGAGATGTGAGAATTTTGATTCAATAAAACCGTTTTTTTACTTGTCCGGCGTGGTATACTGAATTTCATCCTTTTTTGGTGTTTTACAAGGTAAGACAGTTGTGGTGAGGGCTGTAGATTTTGGATCTTTGCCTTGCGAGGTGCAGCAGAGCAAGCGCAGTGTGAAGGATGATGGCCGCCCCAAAATTTTTCGTGGCAGCAAGGTCTTCAGGTCGCGGTCGTGCATCAGCCTTTAACTCAGTAATCTCTGCAACATTCGCGAATGGTCTGCAAAACAGCCAGGCGCCATCAGTTGCAAGATCCACTGAGGATGTTTTAGCTCTACAACAAGCGCGACCAAGACGTTGGTGTCACGACGTGGAGTGTCAGTTGGGAGCTGAGCTGAGGTGGTTTGCCAATGGTATGTAACGCTTTTAGGTTTTGAGGCGCAATCCTTTGCTGATGTCGGTCAACTCTTAAGATATAGACTCACAACACATCTTAGGACCTGAGTAACCAGATCAAACTGAGCACGGAGTACAAAGCGGATTGCCTTCGGGTTGGCATCGATGTCAAATCGCGTCGGCATTTGGATCCCGCTGTGGAGGAATGGTTCTCAGGCAGGTGCCATCTCACCTCACACCTTCATTTAAAGTGCTATGGGCTGTCAGTGTCATTATTAGGTGTGATCACTTGTGTGATGATTTAATTTTGTTGTTTTGAGCAGGATTACCCGCCGGCTGGACTGATGCGCGCCCCGGTGCTGTACGGTCAGATGTTTTCGACATCATGTTTCCAGAAGCCTCTCAGGCCTTTGCGCCTCGAAGCTTTGCAAATCCTTAAGACTGTGGTCTACCATAGGCTCAAGGTAACTCTTAAGGCTGGCCCTTCGCTTGATAGCAAGCTCTGGAGATGTGGGTGAGTAAGTTGGAAAAATTGTTGCGCTTTCATGTTTGTGTCGCAACACGTTCCTACTGTGCAGGATTGCGGTCAACTGCCAGTCATCTCTTTATTCTCAGGAATCTGTGGGCTAGAGCTTGGCCTGTCAAAGTCTTTGCCTCAGATTCCTGTGTGCGCCTGGATTGAGCCGTTTGTTTGGCCAGTGGGAAATTGATGTTTGCACGCTGCTGCATTCAGCGAAGCATTTGTTCAAGCATTAGATGTATTTTCGAGATGAACGCATTGATTCCAATTCACTCATTGTATCATCCTCTTGGCAGGGTTACAAACACACAGCGCTTCAGATTCAGTGCGTGAAGCTCATGGAGGGTTTTCCTGGCGCTTGCGCTTCCGAATCTGTATCCGTTCGCTGCGTTGGAGTCAACCAGATCAGGTTGCAACTGCTCACACATGTGTTGTTTTCTAGTGTTAATGGTGGCATCAATCGCTCTGATGACACTTCGTTGATCAATGTGTTGGACAGGGTGCCAAAAGGGACTCCTCTTACAACGAACTGGGGTGGAAGCGGCTCCTTGGCTAAACGCGCGATGAAATTGTTGTGTCTCAATATCCGAGACGTGCAAGCAAGAGGCAGAGTCTTGAATCATGGCTGTCGGTAGATAGATAGTTGAGTGCAGGTGGTCGTGGTGCTACCATTCGAAGATTTGGGTAGAATTGGACCAACGCCAAGATCTATCGACGACATCAAAATCAGCACCTCCGCTCAATCTTAACCACTTTGTTGTAGCATTTTGTTTACTGGCAAACCCAAGTTGATGAGCATGAGAAACTGAGGCTCTGACATTGCAGGCCCATGAAGACCCCGGAGGTGCAATGAAGAGGGCGCGTCTGGCTGATGTGAAAGACCACCAAAGCATGTGAACAGAAAGGAAAAGATCCGACGTTTGTTTTCATCTTCCAAGTTTGGTGTTTTTGCAGGGGGGAGTAGCCATTCCTCTTGACATTGGGAGGAACTACACCTGATTTTTGAGGTGGATGCGTGCAGTGCAGCACGCGCCGTTCTTGGATTCTCTTGTACCCATGAATCCCATGAAATAAGATTTCTTAGTTTTTGGCTGCAAAGGTCGAGGCAAACGCCGAATGCCGAGCTGTGATTCGGGCCCGCCAGAAGGGTGGCATGCTACACCGAGGGGAAAATTTGGAGGATGTGAGATGCTTTTCTGCGCGCAATTCCCCGGCACGTGGGATCTGTGCCGGATTCCCGTGCCAGGCATGGCTTTGAATTGGTTTCCAAATCATTTTTTGTCGTTGGAATTATAATATATCCTGTGTTCAGGGAGTGAGCTCAGCTGGGCTGGGCCTTGGCTTCAAGGACTCCCGGAGTTCCTTGATCTTGGAAGTGTTCGGGGTTTGGGATACAATGGATCCCGCCAAACGGCTCGCTGCTTATATACCTTTGAGCACAAACTTTGATTCAGGAACTAGAGCTGAGTTATTCGCAGCGATTCCCTATGAGGTCTTTCCTCCTGCTCGAGAACGTCAGAGCCCTCTTGGCAGCTGCCAAGAGCAAGCGCGAGCTGCTGCAGTTCGTGGTTGAGGAAAGAACTGATCGCAGTTGTTTTTTTGAGCTTTTACTTGCAGTCTCTGCCAACGCCAAGTTTGCCCAATTTCCTCTTGCGGTCTAAACGGACCCCACCAAGTAAAAGGATATAGAAACTCAGGGTTTGGCATCCTTTTTTCGAGACTTGGTGGGGTCCGTTTGGAACCCTTTGTGAAGTTTGCCAATGACTACCAGACCAATGCTTGAAAGGAGTGCAAGAAGAGGAACTTGACGGTCCAATAAACTTCTGGTTTTTTGATTGATTTTGATTTTATTGAATATATTGATTTGATCAATTTTTTTGATTTTTATAAGCTCTAAAAATAGTTTATATTGATTTTCTGTTTGGTTTTTGCCTTGAAACCTTTTTTCCAAATATTGATTTTTGGGGTGCATGCTGCTTGGAGTTTTGGCTCAAGAGGTACTCTATAGGGAAAGCCCTTAACCTTGAAAAAGGTATATAAGTTCCTAGAGAAAAAAGGAAAGCCCACAACTACCTTGAAAAAGGTCTGTCTGGCAGAGGAGGGGCTAGGCATTTCAGCAAACCTTTGATTGATCAAGGTTTGCTGTATAAGGTCCTTTGTGACCATGAAGATCTGGTGATGGACATGAAGGGGTATGAGCAGTTGAGCAGGAACAGTGCTGTCAACCCCAAAGCTATGCACCAGATGCTCCCCCTCATCAATGCCTTGGTGGATATAGAGGGGTCAGCTGAGATCCATCCCCAAGGGGTGAGATCTGCATTGCTGCATCTCATCACTGAGAAGCCTGAGCTGAACACCTCCAAATATAATGGAGCTGTGTTTGTCAACCTCAGGGCAGAGCGATTGGGTGTGTTGCTTCACCATGTCAGAAAACTGGCAAGGAACAAGCCCACACCCAGTGTTGTCTCTGCCCTGACTGCCCAGGAGTTCCAAGAACTCACTGAAACCTTGAAAAAGGTTCAGCTGAGGCTGAGGCAGACCCTGCCTTTGAAAAAAGGTGGGTCACAGGCAGCACAGGCAGGTGAATGCAGCAAGGGTTCCTTGAAAAAGGATTGGCAGCCTTTGAAAAAGGGCAAAGCTTTGAAGGCAACTGCCAGCAGCAAAGGCACCTTGAAAAAGGTGAAGCAGGGCAGCCCCTTGAAAAAGGGGGTTGTTTGGGGAGATGGGCAGCCCATGTTTGCTGCCTCCCCAAATAGCAGGAAGCTCAAGTCCACTGCAAGCGATGTCTCTGTGGACTCTGCAGGCTTCCCCAAGATGCTGGCTAGCCCCAAAGCAAGTCCACCAAGGCTATGGAAACAAAAAAGGCCAGGCAGCAAACACCAGGCTGAACCTACCAGGCATGAAGACCTGAAGGCAGCACTGGGCGTCTTGAAAAAGCCAGCTGCAGCCTTGAAAAAGGCAGTTGCCAAAAAAGGCAGTTGCCAAGAAAGGCTTAGTTGCCAAGCTGACACCCTGTCCCACCAAATATGTTTGTGTTTTTAGTTTAGACCACATGGGTGCCACCTGAAGCATGTCAAGAACACAATGTGTCTGCAGCTGTTTGGCTCATGAAGCTAGCATGCTTGGGCGCAGCTGCACCACCACACTCCACACTTCACAGCTCACACAGTGCACAGTTCATTACTTACACAACTTACACACTGCGCAGCACACTGCACACTCTACAAAAGAGCACACTTCACACAGAGACACAAAATACCACACAATACACAACACTAGGGCAAACAACCTAGGCCCACCTGTAGCCTGCCAAGGTGGTCCAAAGTGGCACTAAGGTCAGTTTGAAAAAACTGACCTTGTCCAAGTTTGTGCAAAACTTGGCAAAATAGCCAAAAGAACTGGCTTGAAAAAGCAGGGCTTGAAAAAGCAATCCTGCTTGAAAAAGCCAGCCTGCTTGAAAAAGCAGGAGGCCCAGCTTGAAGAAGCTATGGCCAACAGCAAGGAGAGGTCCTCTGGCTCTGGCACCACCAGCCAGAGCAGAAGGGCCCAGAGACAAGGGCAGCAATGGACCTCCTTGGCCCATGCTGACCCTCCCTGCATCAGCTCTGAGAGCTTGCAGGAGAAGGTTGCTGCCTTGAAAAAAGCATTGACCTCAGCTGAAAAGCAGCTGGAAGAAGCTTTGAAAAAGGAAGGAGAGGACACTGAGGCCTTGAAAAAGGCTGAAGAAGACCTGGAAAAGCTCACCCTGAAGGGGGAAGAAGCGGCCCAAGGTCCAGGTCCCAGAGCAGGACCAGGCTGTCCTCTGCTGAGGAAGCTGCAAGGAAGCTGCCCTGAAGCAGAAGCTCACCAGGCAGCTGTCCCAGTTGAAGGACCCTTCCTTCAAAAAGGAAGGCAGTGCACCCAGTGCACCCAGCACCTTGAAAAAGGTGGCTGACAGCTCCAGCTCCTCCTTCAAGCCCTTGAAAAAGAGGCCATGTGTTGTTGTGGACTGGCGCAACGCATTTGGAGGAGAAGGATGCAGTGCCCCACAAAAATGTGGTGGCACTGGAGACCCTCCTGCTGGTGGTGGATGCGCACATCATCAGCTGGGTGGGCTCTTCTGCAAGGTTTGAAAAAACCATGCAGGACATCCAACAGTGGCCCCCAGCTGAAACCTTGAAAAAGGCCAAGAGCTTCAGATGCATCTACAAAATGGTAGGTGCTGAAGGGAAGGTGGACTGGGCTTGCTACCTGGGGGCACAGGCTGTGTTTGATGACCAGCCTGATGTCATCCAGAGGCTTTGGAATGGGGTTTGGAAGGATACCCCATCAAAGCCTGGGGCAAGAACCACCAGGGCACATCCTTCTGGTCCTTTGCTGATGCAGTGGAGCAGTACCTCAAGGACAGGACAACTTGAAAAAGGTGGCCCCTGGTGGCCCTTGAAAAAGGGCCTTGTTCCTGAAGCCCAGCCCAACCCTTGAAAAAGGGAAGTGACCCTTGAAAAAGGGTGAATTCAAAGTGGAAGCATGCATGGTTTCACCAGGGTGTTGGCTTCCCCAGAGTTTTTGTATACACACTAGGTACAGAATATGTACACGTTTTATGTAGCAAAGTTTTGGTATGTATATGCACACCTTGTGTTGTTGTTGGAATGGGGAAGCCAACTTTTGCCCAGCAGCATGAGACTTGGCCAAAAAGGCTAGGTGAGGAAAAACATATTAATAGTAATAATAAATTAATAAATATTTAGTGAAATAGTATATATTTAATGTTGAACATGTTTGTTTATTATGAGCTATGATTATATAAAAATAAATATTTTGTTTGATGAACATATGAATTATGAACATATATTTTTGTCCTCTGAACATATTATTTGATGAAATATGATTTATGAAAATACTTTTTGTCAAATAGTTTACAGTACATTATTTTTAAAATACATATATTTGCCAACGAAAATACTTTTTAAAATAAGTATGTAGTTTGATAATGTTTGTTTTAGTCCAGATTTACATTTTTTAATAAAACATTTTAAGAATTAAAAATGATGAAAAGTGATGAAAAGTGATGAACATTGTTCATCACTTTTCATCATTCTGTAAAAAAACTGTAGAACAATACAATCCAAATCTGATTTGCTTATGCTCACAGAATTTCTATTCCAGAGGATTTGGGTTCAACAGCGGTAGATTTCAGTTTTGTAGATTAGATGAAACGACCAGCCATGGGATCGAAGGGCAACAAGACCTTGAAAAAGGATGAACTTAATAAAAAGACCTTGAGAAAGGTCAACTCCACCAACTTGAAAAAGTTGGGTGAAGTTTCTCTGAAGGAGAAAATTCAGAATGCAGTTGAAGAGCATTCTGATGAAGAGACCCAAGCCATTGTTCTCCACCAGTCGATGACCCCTGGCGAGAAGAGCAATGCTTGGAACCAGCACCAGACACACTTGAAAAAGTGTGGGAATGAATCCTTGAAAAAGGATTTTGAGAGTTTGGACAGAAAGGGCAAAGGCCTCAGCACAGCTCTGTTCTTGCTCAAAAAGAACAGAGCTGTGTATGCCCATGTGTCCAAAGAAGCAGCCAAAGAAACCTCCTTGAAAAAGAGAGTGAAATGGAAGCAAATGCCAAATGGAGCCCTGCAGAGTTGGAAAAGCACATCCAATCTGGAAGGGTCATTTGGCGAGCGTGTCCCACCACCTGGGGTGTCTATGAATACCAAGACACTGCTGACTATGAAAAAGAGGTGGTGGGCAGGAAGAGATGCTCCTGGCAATTTGGCCAGGAGTATGAGCTTGGGGAGGAGGATGAAGAGGACTGGCAAGAAGCCTTGGATAAGGACTTGCGCAGTCTGATGCTGGGGTGCCTTGAAAAAGGCAAGGGCTTTGGCAAGAGCCTTGAAAATGTTAAGGGCAAGGGCAAGAGGCGTGGCAAGGACCACCAGCCTGTGGAGGATGAGCCTGAGGAGAAGCCCTTGACCTTGGCTGAAGCCTTGAAAAAGGCTAAGAAGACCAGGGACTTGCTCAGCTCTACCGACAGCAATTTTGAGGAGGCCTCCAAAAGGTGGAAAAAAGTCCCTATCTGAGCAAGCAGAAGTGTTCACCAACCTCACTGAAGTCTTGAAAAAGACCAAGCAACTCCTTGAAAAAGGAGACAAGAACAAACTTGAAAAAAGTGAAGAGCCACCTGGTTGAAGCTTGTGCCTCTATGAAGCATGCAAAGGAAGAGGCAAAAGAGCTTGTTCAGATTGGGATGAAGGCCTTGAGCAAGGCAGCCTCCTCCAAACCCAAATGATTACCTTGAGAAAGGTACAGTTTTGATGTGTACAAAGCTATAGCCTTGAAGCTATGTAAAGAAGCGCTTGGAGAAAAAAGTTCCCTGCAGCATGCTGGTGTTGGGGTTGGGGTTGAACACTGGGTTGAACCACTTCAGTCAAGCAACTGCAGCTTCATTTTGGCCCACAAGCTTCAGTATAGTTAGTGCTAGTTAGGCGTTCTTCTGCAATTGCCTTGAAAACGGCCTGGTGGCTTGAAGAAGCCCAAGAAAGAGATGCACTTTTAACCTTGGGAGCTTGAAAAAGTTCCAAGCCTCTTGGCCCATGGCCAAGAGGCTGAGAGGTTGGCAGCTTGAAAAAAGAAATGCAAAACCCAACCAAGACACCAAAAAGGGGCAGCAAGAGTGCTTTGGCTACAGCTGTTTTGTGCCTATGGGCTCATGGAAAAGCTAGTGGTACCACCATCAGATGGCTGGCAGAAAGTGCCATGCTAGATGGGGCAGAGCATGAAGAGCTGTTCACCATTGCCAAGTGTGGGAGCCATGGAAAGCATCCTGGCAACATCCACAGGGACCTCATGGCCAGCTTCTGCAAAGAGCTGAGCATGCCTGACCCCTGCGATGTTCAGGTCCCATGCAAAAATCAAAAATCCTTGAAAAAGGATGTGGAATTTGCTGCGTGCTTCCTCCCTCACCAGATGTTTTCCAAGCTTGCCTCCAGCTATGAGGATGTGTTCCAAAGCATTTTCCTAATTGAAAAATTGGAAGACTTCTGGAACCAAGCCCTTGAAACAGGAGATGACCGGTTGAAAAGCCACCCCATGCAGCAAAGAGGATGGAAGAAGACAACCATCCCTTTGTTTATGCATGGGGATGGGGTTGAATATCAAAACAGAGACAGCCTCATGGTCTACAGCTGGGGCAGCTTATTGCAGCAAATGTCCAGCCTATCCTCACACTTCTATATAGCAGGCTTCCCCAAAAGCTGCACTTTGGATGGAACCTGGGAGGAAACGATGGTGTGGATTTGCTGGTCCTTTGCTGCATTGCAGCATGGCTACCACCTCATGACCCAGAGGGGAAGCCCTTGAAAAAGGATTCTCCATTTTTCCTTGAAAAAGGAAAGCCATTGGCCCATGGACTCTGTGGAGTCTTGCGGGTGGTCCAAGGAGACCATGAATTTTTCAGTAATTCACTAAAGTTGCCCCATTGGGCTTCCAAAAGCCTTTGCTGGGAATGCTCAGCCAAGAAAGATGCAAAACCAGCCAATATGTGCTACAAGACCCTTGAAAAAGGGAAGCAAGCCTGGAAGAGAATCTCCAATGAGGAGGCTTTGGCAAATCCTAAGAGCGCCTCTTCTCTCGCAGGAGGATCCGGGCAAAGAGCCACATATAAAGGACACTTCACCCCTGCCTCCAAAAAGAGCGCCGTGTTTTTTCCTACCTCGCTGCCCTCCACTTTCCCATTCTGGAGCGCTAGCTTTCGCCCCCCCCCTTGGCCTCAAGTTTTGTCACCGGCTGGCGCATTCACTTGGCCCAGAGTGTTTGGCGCTGGCAGGCGTTCGATGGTATGAAAATGTTGATCCGAGATGGTGGTGGCGGGGATGGCCCCATTGCCTGGTCACTGGAGGGGTATTCAACGTGTCGCAGAGCTTGGAAGACTCTGCGCAATATGGGTTCCTGGCTTCATGCAGAGTTTGATGTTTAGGCTTTGCAGTGCTAATGTTGAGTGTCGATGGGATGTTATTTCCGTTGCGCATGGCCTTGAGGCTCCAAGAGGTGCACTCGCCTTTTCAATGCCGCAAAGGAAGGCTCTCATGCGCCACCTGTGGATTTGAGATATCTCCAGCGCCCTTACGAACGCAAACCGTCCAGATTTGCATCTGTCCGAGCTGAGATCGTCAGCTTCTTGTTCTCGCTCTATGAGTCGGTGGCTGAGGTGATCCCTGACGTGAGGGATGACAATGATCAAAGCGTGGTTTTGGAACCGTATGAGCTGGAATTGAAAAACAGATTGCAGGCACATCTGAGCCGTTTCCCAAGGCCAAAGTGAAAACACTGTCAAGGGTTCACACCAAGCGGAGAGGTGTGAAGATGAACCCTAATCGGATGAGCGCTGGGATTGAATCCGATTCGCATGAAATTAGATAATATTTGCCTCCTGGCTCGATGAAGGGTTTCTGGGAGCAATACAAGATGCTCTCCAAAGAGGAGAAGCCAGCAGGGTTCCCAGGTTCCCAAGCTTTTGGAAGGTTGGGGGCTGGGTGGGTTATTAACACCAGAGGTTGTCTTGATTCATTGCCTCAAGCATGTGTGGCAGATTTTTGAGATATTTCAATGTAGATTCCTCACGTTTTGGATGTGAGACAACAGCCTTTTGACCACCGCGCCAAACATTAGACCAGAGTGTGACAACTTGGAGATTGTTTCGCATTCCTTCTGCTTGATGCAGGGATTAGATGCAGGGTTTGAAAAATCAGGTGCCCATCCGTTCTTGAGTTGCGTCTGTTTGACATTGGTTTTCATTCCCACCAGAAACCATCTGTGTTTGTTTGTGGCGCGGAACAGGTTTATAACATGAATTCAATCTTTGGGCAATGTTCGTTTTGAATCGTGATAGCCAGATGTTTGCGCTTCGCCTGACAGGTTTGGTTGTCGGACTTCTCTTTCATGCGCATCCGAGAGGATGGACAACACGCCGTTTGCAGTACCTGCATTCGACATCAAACCATGCTGCGAGGATTGGGCGGCCACATCAGAGGTCGCAAGGAACAGCTTAGGCTTAGGCTGTTCCATGCCCATCTACTTGATCAATACAGCGAGGGAATTTCGTGGCTTGAGCCGCTTGCGGAGCCATACCGTGACAATCATATGTGACGGTATGGACCAATCGAAGTGGGACCTTCCGAGGAGCCCCTACACCAAGGCAAAGGAATTTGCTTCGATGCAAAAAGTTAGAATGCATGTGGCGGCATGCATATGCCACGGACATAGCTGCGTGTTCTACGTCAGCGCTTCCGACACCCGCAAAGACGGGAGCGCTTCAGTGGAAATGCTGGCTCATATGCTGACAAGACTGCAAAGGAAGGGTGTTCCTTTGTCCCAGACACATCTAGTGCTGCAGCGCGATAATACGCGCAGGGAATTCAAGAACCACTGTGGACTCAGATTCTGTGCCTCCCAAGTCTCTTCAAAGAACCTCGCGAGTGGCGAGTGTGACCTGTTCTTTTTTAAGAACAGGTCACACTCACGAGGATATCGACCAGGTTTTCTCAAGGTGCGCAAAACACCTTCGCAGAGTGAGGACTTTGCAGTCGCCCGAAGACGTATGCAAGACCATTGCTGAGTTTTTGGAGCGTACGCCCATGCCCTTTGAGGAGGAGAAGGTTGTGGTCAGAATGGACACGGTGCGAGATTGGACGCTCATCCCATTTGTTTTACTAGTGGGGTTTGTTGAAACACTGTGGATTTTAGATCATGTTCGTGACATTGTCCCATTGGGTGCACTGAGCTTGCTTTCCAATTCTTGTATGTTCTTTTGTCAGACGCATCGAATCCAACAGCCGGCCAATGTTTCTCAAATTCAAATCCCATTTGGCGCCCAACTTCGCCACATAGTCATGAGTGACACAAAACATGTTTGCTCCAATTTGGTGTGATCAACGGTTGGGTTGCCAAGGTCCGGCTTCTATGCAGCCGGTGTTCCCTTCCGTCTCACTGGCATTGGTGGTGGCGGTGCTCCCCATGGGTTTCAAATGGAACGACGAGCTGACACAGCTTCCTGCCCTGAACATTGCCTTTGAAGCGATAAGTGGGTAGTGTGTCGTCGCGTTGCTGTGCCATCAAGGTCTTCAGACGGATGAGATTTCCTCCTCTTTTTGGGGTTATGCAGAACACCCAGACGATGTGATTCTCAGGACCCTGCCATTCACTTTGCTACATTCTTAGCAGCTTACCTCTGAGTCTTTGTTCACCTTGTTCACTTCCTATTTGCATATCAGATTCACTTATGACAGAGAGTGCTGTTTATGTTTTTGGTTTGATCGGATAGCCAGTAAAATGCAATGCAGATAGCGTCTTGCTCAAGGACTCGGCAAGCACTTTATACCGCAATGTATTTTTGCACGTCCTTCCAGGTCAGCGTGCATGGTGTCAACAGATTTATCACCATATGCGTCTTGCCAGGACCAAGCAGTGGATGTCTAGCAAATACTTCTCGGAGACGTTGCTCCTTTATCCACGTCAACTGGCCTTGGACCGCCTTCCGCTGGGCTTGCCCGCAGGCTTCGTCGCATGGTGTTCGCTAAGTTAGGGATGTGGTATGCCAATGTGTGGGGAGCGTGTCATGCATACGGACTGTTTGCGGAGGTCTGGCTCCGAAAAGAGAGATCTCTGCTGAGCAGCAGAAACAACTTCGCAAGTACCTGCCAGCGTTGCGCTTCCCGTTGTTTGAGTTGTCGAGGGCAGCAGATTGGATTGAAAACTGGTTGGATGGTACTTGGATGCCATCTCCGTTGCTGGATGTCAGAGCGTGGAGTGCTCAGCAAATCACACTTTGTACATCTACCAGCCCTTCTTTCCAAGACATTCTAACATCATCATATTATATTTGCGAGTTCCAAAGTCTGCGGTTTTTTCCTGTTCAGTGGCAGCCCAGTGAGGTGCATGATCACACCAGGACCACGTGAATTTGTCAGTATTGCTGGTGCGCCATCTCCAGAGAGCTTTTTGATACAGCCCAATCGGATACGGTTTCTTGTATGTACACATAGTGCGCATTGTCTTGGTGCAACCTGCAGTGGTGGTTCGTTGTTTGGCACCGTGTCTTATGCGCAGCCCCCATGGTTTGCCTTAGGTTGCAGGCAGCCAACAGGGATGATGTAACTACGGTGTCGAATTATGTCAAGCGCACCCGCAAGCAGATCATTTACAAGGCTGCAGCAACTGCATGGGCACACGGTGTGCCATGGGCGCACGCGCTCGATGTCGCAACAAAGGCAGTGAATAAAGGTCAGGAGTCAGCTAGAAAACCTTTGGTCAAAGCCAAAGGTAAAGGGAAAGGCCGTGCCAAAGGCAAAGGCAAGGGACGGTGACAGGCCAGCCAAACAGGAAGCGTCATGTGTCAATTGTCTTTCAACTTATTTCTCATTTGATGTCCTTCACACATGTTACATTCCAAGCAAATCACCGACATCCTAAACCCTAAACATTGCCGGCATCCTAAACCCTAAACGTAGCGAGCCTCAAAAATTTGGGTGCGGCAGCGTAGTTTAGGGGGCTAACTATTGGATAGACACATTAGATATCAGTCACTATCTCTCAGCTTTTGAGGGCACATCCTGGGCGACGAATCCCACCTGGTATCAGTCACTAACTCAGGGTTTGCGCCAAGATTTAATGATTTCATAACAGGAAAAAACTTGACATGTAACACCAAGGTATCTGGAAGTGACCGATCCCAGGTGGGATCCGTCACTTCGACATGTGGCGGGGTAAGGCCTGGTTAGTGACCGATGTGGTTGGTTCATCGTGGTAATCATTGTGATTTTATTCTACTTTCTAAATGTTGGATTTGAGACCGGGGTCATTAGATCATTGACTCATATGAAGTGACGGATCTCGTTGACATCAGTCACTTCGACTCATTGGTTTGAAGTGACGGATTCCATCCTAATCCGTCACTTCCGGAGACATCCTTGCAATCCAAATCCGTCACTTCATATTCCTCTCGCAATCTAAATCCGTCACTTCATACTCCAAAGGTTTTGTTTGGACGTGCCTGGGAACCTCAACAGGATGATTGTTGCTTGTGCAAATATATGATGCAAACACCTTTGAAGGGCGATACCTCTTTCATGTGGCTTCCTGGCGTTCTCGTCACTGACAGTTGTTTCACCGATGATTGGTGTGGGACGGTCCGATTCAAGCAATTGTTAAATGTTCAGATACTGACTACACGACAATGTATCACTTTCCTTTCAAACTTTGCTTCCTCAGGGTTTATACTTTTACGTTCGCGATCCACTGATCAGATCAATGTCAAACGCCCACGCAAGAATGCGCTACCAAGCCAAATTGATGGCAAACATCAGCAACAGACAAAACAAGCATCGAGAGTGTGCTTGAGCTGTGTGCAGCTTCACTGTCAGGTTTCTCCTCGTGTCTTGGGTGATTTTTTGTTTGAATCCGCAAGATTTCTTCAGCGTCAACGTGCTGTTGAAACGTTCTGTGTTGTTGCGCTGGTGAAACGCTTGGCATGGCAAGAAAACGGAAGTCTGAGGGCGGCGTCAGCCCAAGTGAGAAAGCCAGCAAGACGGCCAATCCGAAGCGGTTGACGCCGGAGCAAACGCAAGAGAATCCATGGATATCACATGGTTTTTAGCCTGCACCACATGAGTGTGAGAGGAGATGTTAGGACTTACGAATTCCATGGTTTGTAAAAGTTTGCGCATGGTAGGTTTGTTTCTAAAGTATATTGGTGGCTCCTGTGAGGTTCCAATCGAAAGTGTTGCCTGTGGGTGGCCCAGATGCTTATTTGAGCAATGTCTACGACGCAGAGGCGTGACTCATTTCCTTGCTGAAGTTTTTCCATTTACTGAGCGCCTCAACTTTGCGCTTGTCAGGGTAGGTTGTGGGCGCCAAATACCTTAGCATGAATGTCGCATCCCTTGGACGATTGATTTCACACACCCCTCGCACGACAGGCAAAACAAATGGAATTTGCACAGTGGCTGAACAATTTTTGCCCACCAAATTCAGAGCCAGGTCACCAAAAGTTTTTCAGTGTGCATTCCCATTCTAGAACCGCGAAAGAAAGCAAAAGTTTGTGAGACCATGACCAAGGTCGACATATGCCACAGACTACAGCAACGGCACCACGTGCCTGAGACCTTACATGCTTAGTTGGAGATCAGATTCAGGCTGCAGTGGGTTCGTGGAGCCAGAGATTGGATGCACCTGCATAGAACTGTTGTGCACGGAAGGGTTCCTGGGTTGCTTTGTGCATTCTGTGTCATTTTACCCAGCAGAGGAATTGATTCACAGGTACTTCCAACTCGAGTTCGGACACATGTCTCAGGTTTTTGTCGGACCCTGACGTCCCTGGGTGCAAACGTTTGGCGTGCACCAAGATCCCAGAGACATTCATGACTGAGAAGTACAAAGAACTTCCAAGTCTTCCAGGTACCTTTGATTGGCGTTTAACTCCAAAGTAAACAGTGATTCAGGCACAGGCTTTCTTCCGAAAGACATATGTTTGTGGTGGCGTATGGATTTGCGCGTGAGCAGCCCTCAGGAACGCAGTTCATTCCTTGCTTCTCTGTCGGCTATGTGAAGGGCTGGAAACGTGCAGTGATTGCGTTCAACATGTAGCGCATTCAGTGAAGGCCGGCCTGTATTGTACTTTTCGAAAATGACTTCCTTCTTTGTATTGTTCAAGTTTGTCAACAATGAGCAACCGTCCGTTTTGCAAGGCCTCATTTGGCTGTTTGCAAGCTTCATTTGCTCACTACAAGGATGTGCGGGCGCAAGTGCATGCCAACCGAGGTGAGGCTGATGGTATGGTTCACTCCACAGCTGAATTAAATACGATGTGCAAATTGGATGGCACTCGGAACGTCAATGTGGCAGTGTTGGTTTCGTTGCAGGTGCATCTCTCATTGAGGATGCCACCACGACCCGGTTGAATTGCTTTGCGCTACGGCGACAGGTGCTGATTTTGCAAAAGGCTGGTGTGGGAGTACTGAACGGCAGTTCTCTGAAGCTTGCTCTGAATCTAATTCAATGTTGATCGTTTGCCGTGGGTTTCTCGTTCTTGACAGCCTTGCGTTGACCTTGCAAACATTTGTAGTTTGTTGCTTGGAAAAGATACAGTATACTTCAGCAGTATGATATCAAAGATGTCTCAAACTTTGTTAGCAGTTGCCCTGTGTTAGTTTCTCCTGGAGATAACATTGGAGGCAGGTCAACTAACTATGTTGATTGATTTACGTGTGAGGAATGGCAATCTGCCAACTCCATTGCCAGAGCCTTCCAATTAGGCCGAGCAGAATCGGCGGCAGTGAACAATTTGGTTCACAAGATCCCTGCGGATGTGACTGCTTTCTTGGAGAAGTCTGTAAAGAGCAGAGGCATGGTCAAATACTTGAGCCACGACATAATTGGCAAGGACTTGCTAAACGAAGCTTACACCAGTGGTGTCGGCAACTTGGAACATTGGAAAGATGAGCTACGCAATGGCTCGGACCAGAAACTTGTTGCCTGATCCATTTTGATGAATACGTTTTTCAGCAAACACCATGACAGCAAAATAATTGGAGCATTGCAGGAGGTATTTCGCTAATTTTCGTTTCGATGATAGATCAATGGCAAAACCCATCGTCACCATGCATTTTTCCAGTTAGTTGTTGCAAACGATGAGACCACGAAGTCCAAAGCTATCTTTTCCATGGCGCATTCAAATTGTGTGAAACTGGGATGTTTTTCTTTTGAGATGCAGCATGGTTGAGGCAGTACTCCGCCCACCATGCGACGAGCGTTCACTGAGAAGCAGGGGATCTCCAAACACCAAGCAACAGGTGCTTTCTTGCACTTCCTGAAAGAATTCAGCAAGGTTTGTCCAGCTGCAGAGCTGGAACCCATCGAGCAGAGTTTGGTCAGTCAGTGCCTTTCTGGATACATGGATTGCGACCTACAACACGCCCTGGAAACTCAAGTACCTCCTGGAGATTGCGCTACAATTTCCAGCTTCAGGTGCCGGGTTTCACGAAATGTTTGACGATGTGGTTCCACGTCATTTGATGCTACCATGAGTAAGTTCGAGGGCATTTTTTCCAGCAAACATTACACCGAGTGCAGGCCTTACATGGCTGACATCCAGAAGGCCAAGCGAATCCGAGCAGAAGAACAGGAGATGGAAATTGAACGTAATTTGAGAGAAGCCGATCTCAAAGCGGTCCTTGCCAAGCTCGACAAAGATTTGGGTGTGTTGAGCGAACGTGCAGCATCCAGTCACTCCGAAGCAATGAAACATGCCCAGGATTTGAAATATCTACGTGGGAGACAGAAGCAACTCGCTGATAGTGTTCAGTCACATTTTGTTTCGTTTCTTTGCGTTCTAGTGAGGAGGGTTCGTGTCAAAGTCAAATCACACGCAGATTGATTCTGTGAAACTTGAGGCAGGGAGAGGAATACACCAACGACTGGTTCAAGAAGAATTGTTGCGTCATCCAAGTGGATGAGACCTACCAGGGTGCTATTTCTGGCTTTTTGCAATTTCGTGAGCAGTTTCGTGGCCGAGTGGGCAATGAGCAGCTAAGATTGTATGGTCAATGTGTCCTTTTTTGCATAGTCATTTTTTGGGAAAGGCTAGAAGACCGTGGCCAAAGTTGAATTTAAAGCTTCAACTTGCAGGTATGTCCTTTGCAGTTTCGATTCGACTGTATGGCCTGCGAACGCGAATGTCGTTGTGAACTCCATCCAGGTCACATCCTAGCTTCTGGGAATGAATTCCTCCCACATGGCCTTTGTGCAGTTTCCAGTGTTGCACACGCAGACAACTGTGCAAGCGATGGTGAAGCACAAACACCAGCTGGAGCTTTCGTTGATGAAGCATGGAATTGCAGTGCAACACCTGGTGCAGATCCTGTACACCAAGCCGGATGCGCGTGGCAACGACTCCAGAGGATTGTCGCAGCCTGCTTTGCGCGCATTCCACACCAATTACTCTGAGCCTGCTTTCTTAGCTTCCAGTGCCTTGAAGCAAGGCAAGTTGGGGCCTTGCCCTTTGGCAAAGGTCAGCGACTTCATCAACTATGACGACTCATCAAAGCCGGGTGCTGCCGCAAGGTGCGAACAGAACCTTGGACCGCATTAGATTGGCCCTACCTGGTATTGTGTATTGTTTGTTGTGAAGGTTGGAGATCCTAGAAGCATTGTTTTTGTGCAGGAAGGGCCTTCCGTGCAGCTTGGCAATGATCGATGGTTTGCTGGATGGCATGGGGCTGGACGATGCGGACCGCGTTCTGTTTGTGGACGTTCTTCCGAACACGCGCCTCATCTGTGCTGTGGTTAGTTGTTGTTTTACCCTTGTGATAGGCAATGCGTTGGCATTGGTTGGGGAAACATGTTAACGTGTGGATTCGCGTTGAATCAATAGCTTGTGGACCAATCCGAGGTACTGTGAGTTTGCGCGCGCGGTTGTGCAACGAGCTTGGGATGGCAGCGGCAGGAGGCTGCAGTACGTTGGCTTTTGGACCAAGGAGCAAGTTCAGAAGAACATGACTGCGTTGCGGGAGATTGTCTACAATGGGTGGGACACATCACCAGGAGCTCCACCTCCAAGCCGCCCACCAGACGAGTCGGCTGAGGCCCAGCAAACGCCCGAGCTGCAGCTCCTTGCTTGGCAGAACTCAGCGCCACATTGGCCTGCAACTTTGGACTCCAAGTTCCCAGAGGGCTCTGATGAGTTCAACCAGATTGCCCTGAAGAAGAAAGCTTTCCTGCAGCAGTTTCAGCCTGATGCGCATGCAGGTGGGCCGAACCGTGGCACTCCCAAACCAGGCCGAGCCGGTGGTGTTTGCGACTTCTCGGTCGATGACGGTGCAGAGCCATTTGATTTGACCAGACAGGTTTCCTTGGCGCATGTGGCAGACGCCGATTTTGTTGAGGGAAGGCCTGGTTATTATTTGGCATTTTGTTGTGAACTGAACTCAACCATGAGTACAATACAGGGATCGTTGCAGATTCCGCAATCTAGGTTTATGTGCTTTTGCGTGTCCCTCACGTGGCCAGGCTTGGATTTTGCGAAGGTAAGGGCAAACGCCCAGCAATTGCAATCAGTTCCGCGTACCATGTTTGGACTGGCAACCCTTGGGATGACGACATGAACTTTGAAAGCCAAGAACTATTTGGTTTTGGAGTTGGCGAATATGAAGAACGAGAAGTTAGAGCTTCGGCGTTTAACGTAGCGCATAATTTGCTAGTCAGTGTGTACCAAGTTGGTTCGGCTGAAAGCTTTGTGTGGTCAGGTTCTGAAATGTGTTTTCTTATACCATGTGTGCGAGACTTGGTTGGGCCGCTGTAGGAGATCTCGCGTTGGAGAAGAACGGCTTGGCGTTTCGGTTGCTGTCGGATATCAACATCATCAGTTACCAGAAACAGCCGCAAGCGCTGTGCCAATTCCTCAGGTGGCTTGCAATTGAGAAAGGCATGGGTGAGGTCAAGTTGGAAGACCATCGCGTCGCTGGCCGCTTCCACACAGCTTCATGGATGAAACATGAACGACTTGTGTTTGGCAGGATGCCGACAGTTGAACATTCCATTTTGGTAGGGTTTGACCGACCTTGGTATCTTGGTTCTGAGGCTGCAGATGGTCAAGACCCCCTGCCTGTAACGTTTCGCTACACTGTCGACCCGAAGGAGAATTTTATCACCCATGTGTTCCGACCCAAGGCTGATGGCATTGGCCGTGAGGGTGCGTCCACTACTTCAAGCATCAAACCCTCGGAGCAGTTTTCCACCAAAACTATGACAAAGTGATCTGCAACAAGAGGGCATCGACTGTTTGGGAGGCCATGTCTTTATCTATAGGGTTGGTTTGTAAGTTCAGAACTCTTGTACTCTTGGTGACAGGTGGACTTCGCCTCTTCTCCCCCGGCAGTGGTCGCTGCCAAGCCGAAGGTGTACTTACTGTGTTCTATCCATGTGCCGGCCAAAACCTGGGTGAAGCTGAGCTGATCAATCAGCAAAGCGTCGCCTGGTACAGTTCGCAACCAGCTCAGAAAGTGAACCTTTTATGCTGAAGCAGAGCGTTGCGAGTTCTCACGTGCTATCAACAAGTTGTCTCTACACACATTCCATATTCCCTTTTTCATTGGGCGGTTGTGTCAGTTGAAAGCAGGGTGAGTTGAGATCCTTGCGCAGACAATCTTCAGCGCAGCATCACAGAGTGGCTTTGATGGTGGGATGCGTTGCAACATGTTGAAATTAACCGCTGTGAATTATTATGTGTCATTGTTTGATCTTGTAGCGCCTTGCTACATTGCGCGCAATGATTGTTCCATCATGTCCTGTCCGGTCCCACCAGCTGGCCACCATATGCGTTAGCCTCTCGGAAGGAGTTGCTAACCTTATTTCTCCAGAATGCAGAAGCTGGCAGTTCGGATGTCTGTAGGATCTTCACGGCAAAATAACCAGGAGCTGAATATTATGGCTGACTTTGTTTGTTTAGAGTCAGAATGCGCCGGCTCCAACTTGTGATTTTTTGCAGACATGTTTTGCATCGTTGTGCTGATTGAGTCTTCGACATCAAGGACCATTGTAGCTTGATTGCTTTGGATATCACTCACGTTCTTGCTGTGAGCGCAATGCCCGTCATGAGCAACGTGAACGTTTTGAGTGGTTCAGAGGACTGTTGTTTTCAAGTTGTGGTTGCAATACTTGCTAGATCATTGTCTAATTTGGAGACATTGGGTTGCACTCCCAGGAAGAGGGTGGCCGGCCTGGCCCACAGGGTGGCAAGGGTGAGAAGCGGCCGCGCTCGGATGAGTCTGCTCCCAAACCAAAGGCCAAGGCCAAGGTTAAATCCTTGCCCAAGCCTAAGGGCAAGCCAGCGCCCAAAGCAACGCCCAAGGTTGAGCCCGCCCCACCAGCAGATTCAGATGCAGCAGGTGTTGCCACGGCAACAGCCAAGACCGAAGCTAAGGTGGTGATGAAACGTCCTTCCGCCTTGCGCAGGCCTGCTGCTGAACCTTCTGGATCAGGGGGTCCACCGCCTGAAGGTCCTGATTCAGATCCAAACCCAGAGCTCAGCCAACGATTCTTGTTTTGTTTCAAGAATGCACATTGATGTGCGTCCCAGGTCAAGCTGTTCTCATGTGCAGAATGAATGAAAAATTGGTTTGCTTAGGAAAGGTGACCAGGCCGTATTTGTATCGCAAGCGGAACATTTTTGGCATCAAAGTCAATGGCCAGGAGGTTTTGACCGCCGCTTAGTATAATAGTTAAACGTACTAAACCCACTGAGAGATTGGTATAGTTGGTTTATTTTGCAGGCATGATACAATGTTTTAGTGCGATCAGATGCTATCACTGCAGGTTGGCGGGAAATACTATGATACTGAGAAGTGCCGTGAGATTGCCGAGATTGCCTTCGAAAAGTTGGTGGCGGGCGGTGCCATTGCAGATGTACGTGCAATGGCAGTTCCTCGGGAGTTGGCTGTTTATTCACATGGCAAAGCAGTTTTTGTAAGGGCACACAAGTCGTAGCGTTGCAAAGTACGGTATTCTTGCAAACCATCAAAAACGTGGTGGCGCAGTGGCTCTCACTCTGGTGATCATGGCAATTGCTGTTGCCCAAGGTAAAACTTGTTAGATCGCACTGTTCCTCTAGCCGCAGCCATGGACGGTGGCAAATACTAAATACTGTCACTCCTGTAATGGAATCGCATTTTTGTTAGGGACGCTTGCTGGAAGGGAAGGGTTGTAATGAGCGCATCATCATGGAAACAGTTGATGTTACCAAACAGTGGCTGTAATCTTAGCGCAACAAACAAGCATGTGTGCGACCATGTTGAACTTGTAATTGGTTGTCTTCATAATTCATACTCAACCGTTCCAAAGATGCTTTCCCATGGTTACCAATCTTGTTACTACTAAGACTAAGACTATGATGATTTCGCAATGTGATTTGTTGCGTTTTCTTCGCTGCCTGAAACCACAATCAAAATTAACAACGGTTCAAAGCATCGGTGCGTCCTTGGACCCACCCCCTCCCCCCAAAAAAACAGCCGGGACGATGTATATACTGTTTGTTGTTTTGTTGGCTGTCGCAAACGACAGACGTGTTCAGACTTTTGCATACTTTTGCCAATCAACAGGTTCAATGTTCTAATGAAGGTGACGTGAGGCCTGCTGTCAGTTTGATATGAACTGCAAAGAAAAGTAACTGGCAAAGGCGTGCGCGGTTCTTTCCGGGGGGACTTTTTTCTGCGTACGGTTGATTGTGGAAGCGTTGAGAGACCGCGCCAGAGATCGCGCTTTGTCGTTCGTTAAAACGAAAAATGATAAAACACATTGGTCACCTGCCCCTGGTTAGCTTGAGGCTGAGATGCAGCAGGCTTTGGAGCTGGTGCAGGCGCAGACTGGAGGCACATGTGCTGTGCTCGCGCCCACAGCACCTGAAGCGCTCCCAGCAGATGCTGCCCCGCTGAGGATGACAAGGGAGATGGCACGGGAGATGAGGGGGGCGAAGAGGAGACAGCAGAGGTTGATGCCGTGGTTGAAGAAGGTGCTGCTGCTGAGGATGTGGAATGAACATCTGATGACAGCATGGTTCTCAGGGCTGACAGCCCCCAAGGTTTTTGATGACTTAGTTTTTTCCAGTTTGAGGCGGGCTTGAAAGACACCGCTTTGGGAACGTCGTGCGATGCCCATGTCTTAGCAGTGGCCGTTGGCTGCCAGAAGCGTGACTCAACTTGAGACTGGAAGCGCGAAGGAAAAGTCGCCTGTCTGATGGCCGGCGTTCTGTTATCATTTTGACATGCTGGTTTAAATAAAGCAGCACCATTTAACGGCTGGTGCGAAGAACTAGTTGATGGTTCACCGCGCCATGCGTGGCAGGGTTGCAAAGAAAGGGGGTGTGAGCACTCCGTTTCAAGTATTTTCCAGTTCGTATTTGATGTTGCAGGGGTAAACGTTGCGCGGACCAGACATTTACACGTCAGGGTGCTGCGTTTTGGATGTCGTGGATGTTGACGGAAGAACACACATGCAAAGATAAAACCTACACACACATTAAATTTCTGCAATCGTCATACTCGTTGCTACCCATACCAAGGAAATTTTACAGAATACAAGCAAACATACTTGGCATGCATAATACATTGCATACATACATACATACATACATGCCTTTCATTATCTTTGATTACTTACATACATTCATCCATACGTGCATGCATGCATGCATGCGTGCATGCAAACACCTACTACCTGGTATAATATTGCCCAAAATATCCCAAAATACTTCGTCCCATATGTACCTTCGCAGATTTATATTCTTACACGTCCAAGTAAATAGATACCCCAGAGCACACATTTCGCGTTTTGTTTTGAATCACTCATATGCGCGCGCGCAAGCAAACATGCATTCATGAACCCACATTTAATTGCAAACATGTTCATACATTGTACCGCAGTACCGCATGCGTACACACATGCATACATGCGCGTGCGTGCATCCATACAGACAGGCATACATGCGTGTGCGCACACGCACGCATACATACATGCATACGTGCGCGCGCGACGTGCGTAAATATGCATACATGCAAATTCAATCTTTTGGAAGTAAACGTACACACATTATTCAGACATTTACATACTTCACACATACATACAGATACATGCGGAGCACCTTTTTTTGATGCCCAGTGAAACGGTACGCGCGCATGCCGTGGGTATGTTTTCACGCTGCTGAATGTCAAGATGGCGTGAAAGAATGTTTGACGCAGTGTCTTTTTGTCACTGCGAGAATGTTCTATTCAAGGAGAATACAGATACATGCGGAGCACTTTTTTTTGATGCCCAGTGAAACGGTACGCGCGCATACCGTGGGTATGTTTTCACGCTGCTGAATGTCAAGATGGCACGAAAGAAGATTTGACGCAGTGTCTTTTTGTCACTGTGAGAATGTTCTATTCAAGGAGAATGCCGGCGTATTTCTGTAGCGCAGCTCAAAAGCTTCTTGGGTTGTTTCTACAAAAGAGTGGCGTGAGGGTCTCAAGATAGTAGGTAACCTCTAATAAAAGTATTTCGTCAATCAACCCCAACGCTTAGACCTGAACCAGAAACCCTCGGCTCCAACGTCAAAATTTCCTGCTGGCGCCTGACTGATCTTGACTGATCTGTGCTCGAACGGTTTCAGAACCGCTGGTGTACTAAGCCAGTGATCACATTCAATTGGGAGTTGTGGAGATGTCAGCACCTTTTCGGTGTTTTGGCAGCGGAGCAAGTGCCATCACGCATCATACAAAGAATACACTGAAAACCTGTTCAACTGCTAGACATTGGAACATCATGCGGTTGCCACCATGTGGCGTCACATGGCGCAATCCAAATTGCAACGCATCGCAATGCGCTGTATGGAAGTGAAACCACAGGACATAGTTTGAGGACCCCATTAGATTTGAGGACCCCATTCAAGGGAAATTTCCTTACCCACGCCATGTCCGTCGTTACTCGCCTGAGGGGTTCGTCGCTCGCAGCGCCACCGGTCACCGTCCCAGGACTACGACCACAATGGAGTCTTCGCCCTCCACGCCAGAGCAAAGGCCAGCTACTCGTCGCAGACGTTCCGGGTCGGGAAGAGTGAACCGAGTAATGAACAGGTACCCATACAATGGTTCGATCCCCAAACTGGTCGCCCACTACCTAGGACCCCTATAGTCCGCCTAACCGTAGTAGGCCTAGTAACTACATGGATCCGACCCGTAACATGCCGGCCGCCGCTTTCGTTGCTGGTGCTGCAATACAAAGTGCACACAACGCATCCCTAATCGCACAACAGGCGGCAACAGTTGCAGAGCAGCAGACGCTCGAGGCCAACCAGGCCAGACACTATGCATCGTTCGTTGAAACTCAAGCAACACAAGCGCTACAACAAGCAGAGGCCACCTTACATGACACTAGGGCTAGGGCCGAAGCGTATGTAGCACATGCCGATGCTGATGTTCGTAACACACAACAACAAGCTCAAGCATTTGCCGCCACAATTGACCAGGAGAGAGAGAGAGCAGTTTCAAGCCCAGTTGAACTCCAGAGCCCAGCAACGGGTTAGGGGGGTTGAAGCTGACGCGAGGCATCGCGTCCAACAACTTCAACAGCAAACTGAGCAATACACGTCAGCTCAACAGGACACCGTTCGTAACTTACAACAACATAATGCCGTGTTAGAACAACAACAGTTGGCAGAACGTTCGCCGGCGCCCAACTCACCAAAGTCACCGATGACCCAAATCCTGACCGGAAGCCAATTGTCTACGCCTGTAATGGCCTATGGCAAAGACCCAAGTGAGGGTAACCCTTTTGCGGTTGGTACGCAGCTCAAATTTCCTCCGGACTGTTGCCTCCAGATGCACAACCATCCTTGCCCCTCACTCCCAAAGGTTCCCATTGACCACAGGAATTCTACATAGGCTCTGTCCGTGGCACGCCTCAGGGTAGTGTTGCGCCGGCCGACGGTCATGCAGGACAAGTTGCAAGCCTAGAAGCACAAGTCTCCAGCCTTCAAGACACTGTAAAGTTGTTAGCTGGTCATTTGCAATCCCTGCTTAACGCCCCTAAGACCATGGCACCAATTGTCATGAGTTCGGGCCCAATTGTAGGAGTTCCGGTTCCACCGCCTCCTCCACCGCCAACAACGTTGATTCCTCCTCCACCACCACCACCACCTCTTCCCTGTACCGGGAACAGCTGCTGCAGCGCTGATGGGTGGTACGGGCGGGATAACCGGCGTTTCGAATAGTTATATACTTAGCTGACATTCCAGCTTCGTCTTCAGCACCTCCGATTCCAGGTTTGCGCATCTTGCCACCTGCATATCCGGTGTTTGAGCGAACCAAAGATGGGGATGACCCAGCTGAGAGCGTGGATCCCGCAGAGCAGGTCGAGGTCGAGGTCTGCGGTGTCGCTCTGGAAAGAGCCCGCGAGTCTCCTATTGAGCAGCGTCAGGTGAAAGAGAACCAACCCTCGCTGCCAGCGGTGGCCCGAAAGCAAACACGCACGTAACTGGGGGGGGGGGGGGGGAACCAGGAGCCAAGGGGGGAGGGGCAGGGAAAAGAAGAGCGACGAAGGGGGAGGAGGTGGGCGACGGCGTACACCGCGGACGCAGAGCCACGAGCCAGGGGGCGCAGGCTGGGTAACACGCAGCCAATAACAGCAACAGGAGACTACGGCGAGCGTGCGCACTTTTTGGAAAAAACTGACAACGTCAGAGTAGCTGGAAAATGGAAGGCCGTGAGGCACTCAGCGTCGGCGGGACCGGCGTGCCGGACCGCGCGTATTCTCTCGAGAAGCGGCGCGTGGACTGGCCTTGCGCTTTCGGCGCCTTGCCATTTCTCCGGAACTTAGGGGGACCCAGACCTTGGTCTCTGTGGAAGCTTCACGAAGCTGTGGGCCAATTACCATTTTGACCAAATCCGTAGCCCGGAGGCCAATCAGTCCAGGTTTCCACTTGACATCCAGGGCTACATGTTCTCCCCACTTTCCTCCTACGGGAAAGACACCCTGCAGCGCAGGCGGTGTACCGAGGACCTCTTTGAGCTCCCCCAAGACGCTGGCTAACTTGGAAGTGTCGGGAAAAACGGCCTGCAGGGGTCCCTCTAAATCTTTCAAGACAAGCGTCAGAAGCTCGTCTTTCAAGACCCAAAACTTGCGGTCCCCATTAAAAATCTCCAAGCATGTCTTCTCCAGGGTTGGGCATCCGGTCAAGCGGATGCGGTAGCAAGCCATCATGTCGGACTGAAACTCTTCGAGTTTTGCAACTCGGTTCTCAAGAGTCTGTGGGGGAGCGGTCATTGCAAGTACGCGGGCTAGCAAGTATACGGCCGTGGGGGCTGGTAGTGCTTGGATCCAAACTGCTCGGGAGTCGGAAGTTTGGTTAGTGGGTTGCAGTGTATATGAAACATCAACCACATCCATGTCAGCAGGGTAGCGGTGGACTACATGTGGCCCCATAGGCTAGTGGACGAGTAACGGGCTAGTTTTGGCCTCCTGGGGCAGTCCTGAGTGTATGAAGCGCAGCCAGTGCCCATAGTCCAAGGTAGATCCTCCAAGGGGCATATCGAGTCAACACAAGTTATATCCGACTGACGACAAGTTATGTAAAAGGAAAACGAGAACCAGTAGAGGCCGTCGAGGGGAGTACAAGCTATAAGGAACCGAAGGTGGATTAGTAAAACAGGTGGCACTAAGAACAAGCATTAAAAACGTTTTTTTTTTAAAATAAAATAAATAAATAAATGAAAATAGAACCTGCCAGAAGGGATTCTCGATTCGGGAAAGGAAATGAAAAAGAAAAAACAGAGTATCACGTGAGACAGGGAGGCCTCACTCACCACAAAACCAGCTTGCAGGGGACCTTCCAAAACAGCCAGGCCGAACGACAAAAGCTCGTCCCGGAGGGCCCAAAATCTACGGTCTCCGTTTAAAAAAGTCCAAGCACCGGCACCGAGGTCGCGCAGCCGGACAGGCGGATACGGTAGCGAGCTAGCATATCAGACTGGGACTCTTCAAGGCGGGCCACCCGGTCTCTGAGGCCCGGGGAAGGCCAATGATAACCACAGGCTTCAAAACTACATGAATCGCAGCCTTGATCCGCATGATCAACAGCGGGTCCGCTGTGCAGTGTTCGAAAGGGAGGCAAGAAAAAGGAAAGGACAACTACCGTAAACGTACAGACGTAGAAGCTCGGGGCACAACGACATGAGGAGAAAGGAGGCACAGGAGCGGGGGAGGGCAGCGGGGCAAGCAGGAAAGACAGACTTGGGACTGGACAGCTTCACCTCCATCCAGAGTCAAACCCACCTGGACGTCTGTCGCGGCTCCTCCAAGGCTAATCGTACCTGTTCTCTCTGCTCCGCCACTTCGCAAACCATTGACGCCCGAATCAAACACGAAGCATCATGCCGTGGCTCACTTGAGGCCAACCTCACCTGTCTACGTTGTAAAAAGCGCTGTAACGGTATCTCCAGTCGCATTCAACACGAAAAATCCTGTAAGCGCTAGCCCACGGTCCTGCTCGCAGGAGACCGTGGGCCTGTCTTTGGGTACTCTTGCCCCCCTGTTTCAGGGGCTCTGGTCCTGCTCGCAGGAGACCAGTGGGCGCTCGCACCGGCAGGGCCACCCTTGCTCTCTTTTCGTCTTACCCGTTGCGGTGTTGTAGAATCATTTCGTCGGAAGTAGATGCCGAGAAGGGCAGGTCACAGGTGGGGCAGACGCGAGTCAGGGCCTCAGAGCCTCGACAGATTTTTTCATGCGTGTGGCGAAATTCTCTGGCATGATGGGCCTGTTTGCGCTTACCTTCCGCAAAGCGCCATTCGAAGGACCGGCCACAGCCTCGGCGACAAGGGATGGAAGCAGGCGGCGCACCTGGGACCTTGCAGTAGGCCTCATGGCCCGCAAGCTGCCGGGCGTGGGAGAGGCCAGTGTAAACCTTACCGCATCGCCAACAGTGGTCGGTGAGCAGGGGATCACAAGGGGCCGGAGAACCGACAGGCAGTAACCATCGAGGGGAGTGTCGGGTTTGTTCACCGGCTCGACCCTTGTCAGCCAAGGCATCAGCATAGTCGTTACCCGGGTTGCCTGAGTGGCCTTTAACCTTACACCACTGTATGACGCGGAGAGTGGAAATACGGCGATAAATGTCGACAGCAGTGGTAGCAAGTTCCTCGTTAGCCGCAGGGGCAG
Organism: Durusdinium trenchii; assembly: GCA_963970005.1. Classification (NCBI taxonomy): domain Eukaryota; class Dinophyceae; order Suessiales; family Symbiodiniaceae; genus Durusdinium; species Durusdinium trenchii. The sequence continues at coordinate 229,249 of CAXAMN010005925.1, forward strand.
AGATACCAGTGATTATGTCATGGGCGTAAGTGGAATCGAACCATATGGTAGCAGGAGCACATGCGGGGCCAGGAGCTTCCTTTTCTAACCAGAGGAGGGCTTCCGCGACTGCTGTTAGTTCCCCAGTATTGTTGGAGGCAGTCCGTGCACCGAGCCAGCGGGCGTCCCATTCTGCTGTAGGAACAGGGCCGAACAACTCAAAGTTGGGGAGGTCAGAAGAGAGACTGCCCTCCCAGATTGCCACGCCCCAACCCGCGCCCGGATGACGGTCGTCTGGTCCAGCGCCGTCAGTATAGAGGGCCCACCCCATGGGGGAGTTAGGAACTAAAGCAGGCGGCACCGAAGAAGGTATCAAAGCCGGGATGACAGGAATATCGTCCACGGTTTGAGGGAGGACAGGACACTGGTGACGGCGGACTTCTCGCGCAGTGACAAAGACCTGACTGCATTTGGGGCACATGGAGTGGAAGACAGTGGTGACAGCGGGGTCCTGAGGGGCGTGGAGGTTGTCATAATGCGTCTGGAGGGCCTTGGCAGAAGCGCCCACGTAAGGACATGCCGGGCATGGCCAGGAGGGAGCGATGCATGTCTCCTCAGCGTCGGAAAAAGGATCTACCTGGGGAGGCGCGGCATCGGTGAGCATGGCAGCAGGGTCAGGGGGCAGGGGCAGCCCCGGCCGCCAGCTGTTGATCAAGCGGTCGTCGTCACGGGACGGGCCTTGGCGGGGTAAGAGGGAGTTGATCAGCCGTAGCCAATTATCAGATGGCTTCTGCGCCCGACGAAACCAATCCATATGTGAGATTTGGTGTTTCGCAAGGACCCATTTGACCCACATGGGGAAGGTGAAGCGGCAGGAACGATGTCTAGTCATCCCCTCTGGCCACCCAAAGAGAGCAATCTTGGGCAGTCTGGAAATTGGCATGCGGGCGATATGGCGGACCCAACGCAGGACTTGGCGATGGAGTAGATGTTCAAAAGTATCCCAGTGCACGAGTCTTCGCAAAGCCGCGTCAGCAATATTGAACTCGCGCATATTGAAGGCGTCAAGGCCCAGTGCGCGGCGAATCCCAAAAGAGTACCTGTTGCGCTTTGCGAACTTGAGTGGTAGACCAGACACGGGATTTGCCGCCGGCCAATAGAGTACCTTCGAGAACACTGCGCATAACGCGCAGGCGACGTGCTGTTGCCAACCCACCAGGTTTGCCCCGGCCACGATGGGTGCCGAGGGACCACAACCGGGCAATGCGCCGAACCGCAAAAAATCCAGCCCGGACCCGAGCCTTGTTGTCGGGCCAGTAGTCAGCGGCGTCAGAGAGGAAGGCGCCCAGGTGTTTGAGCGTCTTCCGCTCAAATTGGTTAAGGACTTCCGTGGCACCCCTGCCGCCTGCGCAGAGAATGAGCTTTTCTCGTTTATCCGGGTGTTCCTGTTGCGCCCCATCGTGCAATGTTTGTACAAAGATATTTTCAGCCAAGCTCACCTCTTCTTGATCACCGAAAATCTGAGTGTCATCAGCATATTCGACGTCGCCCAGGACAACCGAGTGGACCCCGCGAGAAGAGGTCTTACCTGCTCCGGAGCGAGTTAATCGACCATCAACTTTAAAAGCCCAAGACAGGCCGGGCACCATGCCTTGGGCAGAGGCATTAGCTGCTCTCCGACAACGGAAAGTACGCAGAACAAAGGTGTGGAAGATGTTGAACAGAACCGGGGAAGAAGGGCAACCCTCACGGAGGCCACGGTCAGTGAGCCAAGGCGTGGAATACCCATTGTGGATGAAGACTTGAAACTGCGTGTGGTCATGCAAGGCTTTGAGCACATTGAGAAAAGAGGAGGGGACACCTAAACGTTGCAGGAGGAGCCATAAGGCACAGCGGCACACGCGAGTGTAGGCTCGGACGATATCAAAACTGCCCTATAGATCAGCCGAGGTTAAAAAGAACCTTTGAGGTTATGCTCT
>CAXAMN010005925.1:246206-274057 GCA_963970005.1 Durusdinium trenchii
GGGCAAGGGGAGGAGGGGGAAGCAACAATGGGCAACGAAGAGGCAGGGAGGTTGTCAGGGAGACTCAACTGTGGACCGAAATGAGGGACACAAGACGGTAACACTCCCCCGCTGAGGTCAGGAGCAGGAGAGGGCTCCACTGGGCTGGAGTGTGCGGAAAGGGACCGGAGTCCCCCACCGTCCACACGCTCCGACTCCAGTGGAGGTGGTGGCTGCCACACTGATATAAAGGAAAAAACGTGTCAGTGCACCCTCAAACGAGGGCATGGCTTGGCCCCCCCGTGGAGACCACCTCAGTACCAAGTCACTGAAGGGGGTTCGCCCCAGACCGGCCTAGCGTGGAGGCCTGCCACCATGAGGTCTGGCCGCAGAGCAGGAGTCAGACATTGTGTACACGAAGGGCTTAAGTAATCTGGTTTTACCAAACATCCCATCAGACTCCGGCCAAGCTAGGGGGTACATAAACCAAGTTCTTATGAACATCGGGTCCCTCCAGAAGTCTGCCGGTAATGACCTTTACATGTGGGCTCAAGAGTGCCTGACCAGGGAAGATTCCGATCTATATATACTCAGACAAGCGCTTCCCACGGACAGACCGGGAAATAGCCACCAAGATGCTAAAAGTTTGTAAAGCTGGGCGTTTTGGTATCATCTTTCAACGGATGGTTGAGGAATCCCGTCTTGCCGGTAAAGGTATGCCATGCGGTAGAGTCATGCTTGCTACCATTTTCAGGCACTTCCAACTCGAGAAAGATCGTATTGGAATGTTAGGTGAACGCAACCTTCTCACGCTAAGACTCAAGGGCAATAAGGTGGAGGATTTGATTAACTTTCAGGAGAAGTACCGGTACATAATGGCGGCCATCCCTGTTGATGACCTTCCCCGAGAAACCACGTTATCTAATCATCTACTCGATGAGCTCGAGCAGTTCACACCTTTGTCTAGCAAGATCACCAAGTCCCGTGAGGCCCCAACTGGTAGTCATCGCAGAACTACTAAATGGTTATGGGAGAAGGTCGACCTGTTTATCGAACTGGAACGTGTCAAGGCCAATCGCCATGCCTTCGATAAGAAGCTTCGTGATTCACAAACAGCTGATTTGGCCACAACATATAATCCCAAATTAGTAACCGCAAACCCCGCGGCAAAGGAAGGGAAGGAACCTAAGCCTAAGAAGGAGAAGAGGCCCAAGAAGGAAAAGGCTCCTAAGCAGGACACCACGACAGCGGTGCCCGCAGCTCCACTCGGCAAAGGTAAAGCCACACCTAGAGGTCCTCCAAAACCTAAACCAAAAGGTGCTCCGGGAAGCTGTTGTCAAGGTGGCGGACATGACCATGGCACAGAAAGCAAAGACACCATGTGCATTCTTTGCGTTTAACTCTTGTCAAGCTAAGAGCTGTCCCTTCCTACACGACGCGAGTAATAAATATAAGGGGCCACCCCCGAAAGCCCTCCGGTTCGCTAAAGGCAAGCCGCCACCAAAGGCCCATGCCGCAGTAGCCCAAGTTCACGCCATGCCGGCGTTCGAGGACAGCAAGGTCTCATGGCTTTGGGATACTGCCGCCGGGAGGCATTTATTCGGTCGCCAAGCGCTCACGCAGAAAATGCGAGAGTGCGCATCGCCCTCAAATAGTCCGGTGAACTTTACTACCGGCGGAGGCGCCCAGCAGAGCGCCGACTCCCTCGCGTTTACGGGCAGTAAAATTCTAGAGGGCGAGGAGGTCTACATTCTTAAGGAGTGCCCACCGGCCCAATCTATTGGCAAAACGGTGATGGATGAAGGTTACATGTTCATTTGGGACCCACGTGAACAGGCGCCGTACCTTATTCCACCAAGCATAGTCCCTAAGTGTAGACTGCGTATTCCCCGTAAACATAGGATCTATGTTCCTCAGTACGATGAACAAGTGCAACCTGCACAGTTTGTCCCACCGGAACGTTTGCAACCACTCGGGGCCGTCGATGCAACACCTGCAGAGACGTCAGCAGATCTGATTTCGGACGAAGAATACACCCCATCCGTCGCAGCAGACAACGTGAGCGAGCCAGTCGAGTTTGTCGAGGATGCATCTCCAAGGTCCAGTGCCAGAGGGTCAGAGACCGCTGAGGCATTCGCGGGGGGGCATACCGCCTCATCCAGACGACGACTAGACTTTAGTAGAGCTTGCCTATGAATGTGATGATATAGGAATAGCGGACGACCCTGAAGCTCTTAAGGATGCTGCTTTCTCGGAACCGCGTATCCTAACACATTACCCTAAGAACCCCATGTGCCCAATATGCCAGATCTCTAAGTCTCTAAGTCAACATCTAAGAGGGTCTCGCATAAACATGATGTCAAAGATGACGACTTCTTAGACCCTCCGAAAGGTCCGTATGAACAGTTGTCTACTGACGATGTCATAATGGCAAAGGGTGAGGACTTCGCCGGTAAAGGTGTTGGTGGGGTCAAGGCATTCCATGTAATCCGAGACACGTTCTCTGGAGCTAGGATCGCATACCCCCTGAGCAAGCGAGATGCCAGTTCACATTCCAAGAACTTCCGCCATTTCCTAGGCCTGAAGGCTAACGAGGTCGCCACACGTGTCCTTGTTAAAATGGATGAAGCTGGGGAATTGGAACAGGCTGCGCACGAGGTGGGAATAATCCCGTAAACGTCTCTCCCCAATAGATGGCCCCATAACGCCATAATGGAACGAGACACCCGCGAAGAGAAGGAGTGCTGCAGAGCGATCCACCTTCAATCTGGACTGCTGTACTCCTTTCACACCCACTCGTATCCCTACGCGTGTCTATCTATGAGTTTTGACAGAACGTCAATCTCAGAACCGATGAAGACACAGTGGGAAGCGCTTACTCGAAAACCTTTCGACGGCATGAGGCACTCATTTGGTCAATTGATGTACTACCGCGACAAGCGGGTATCTAAACGCACCTTGGAGCCGAACATGTCCCCATGTCTGTTCTTAGGATGGCAAATAGATTCTGGTTTTCGCCACCGCAATATTGTTCGTGTTCTTGACTACATGGATTATAAGGTTAGCGAACACATCAACGAAGCTGAGATTTATGTTGAAGATGGTCCTCCGTGTTTCCCAATGGCATCTGTTAAGTTAGCACACCTGAAGGGAGGTTCTTTAGGAGTCCTTGATGGTCCTGCACGTCTTGACATGCCAGATATCCCCATGAAGGAAATCCCTTTTGGGTTGGAAGGAGCCGGAGCAGTCCCACCAACTCCCATGGACCTAAAACCAGGGGGGTGTATATCACATTGGATCGCATCATTCGGTTTAGCGAAACCCCAGGACGCAAAGCTGTGAAAAGAAGACACGTTATCACACACCCGCCTGTAGGAAGCGTTTTGCTAAACTAGTCGACGAATAGCGGCGTGACCTTCTTGCCAAAAGAACAGAAGGCATCACAGTCGAGGAGCTCCCTCCGAAGGAGCCAGAGACCGCCCCTCCAACTGACTCCTCCGAAGTAGCTACTGAAGATGAGTCACATGTCATTGATGCTACACCCAATGTGATAGCTGGGCTATCACTGTCGCCCCACACCACATATAGGACGCAACTCATCCACACTCGTCCGGAGAGTGGAGTCCCGGTGTTTGGCATGCCATCATCAACCGAACCAACTCAAGCTTCCAAATCCAAGTCAGAGAAGAGAAAGAGGAAGAAGAAGAAACCGCGCACCGCGCGGCCCAAAAGATGCATGTTCGAGTTCGCCTGTGCCTCAGATTCGCAAATGCACGAAACCTTCCTGGAGTTGGGTATTCCCCACATAGCCCTTTCTAAAGAGCACCTCGATTTATAGGACTCCAATATGCAAGCACAGTTGCATCACCACATTAGCACCTGTGATGAGACTCCAGACCTGTGGGCCTCCATCCCATGCACGTCAGGGTCTCCTTGGCAAAGGGTAAATCGTTCAAAAGGGGGGCTTAACTTTATGAGAAGGCATGCGCTCCAGGTGAAGGAGTCCAAGCGTTTATTTGCTGAGTTTGCCAAGAACGCAGAGCTCACACTTGCTCGCCAGGGCACTGTGACCTTTGAGTGGCCAAAAGGGTGTGAAAGCTGGCAGAGGCCAGATGTGAAACAGTTTTTCGATAACCACCCAGAATTCATGCCAGTTGAGTTTGACGGGTGTGCTGTTGGTGTTCAATCAACTAAGGGTCGTCCCATCAAGAAAAGATGGCGCCTCATGACCACCAGTAAAGCTATCGTAGACATGTTTTCACAATTTCAGTGTTCCCATAAGCCACACGAACACGATCATGCTGTAGGCTCCCAAACAGCTCGTACTGCATTCTACCCAAGACAGATGACTGTCCAAATTGCAAAGGCATTGTACCCAAACATGTCGGATTCCCCCAACGCCCCAGCCATGCCATGCTGAGACATGTGTCCCCTCTCTCCGGAATCGATGCGATGGCCATCGCAGTTGAGACAAATGAGACTGTCGACCAGATGGTAGAATGTTTAATGGATATCAGTGCTCTCACGCACGAAGCCTACCAGATTCCTAAGACCGAAGACGGTAAGAATCAGGTAGCGGCAATGGTCACTAAGCTCCTAAGTCGGACCGAGATGCTCAACGACCCCGAGGCCTTGCAAAAAGTTAGGAATGAAGCAGGCGACTTGGTCAATGAAGGTACTTGGGAATACGAATCCGTTAGGGAAAAGGAGCACGTCCGCGCTGAAGCCAAAGCTTCCGGAGTCTCCGTCCATTTCGGTAAGTTAATGACCATAGTCTCCATTAAGGTTTACAAGCTAGCAAAGGAGTTACAGAAAAAGAAAGGTAGGATTGTCTACCGAGGTGACTGCGCAAAAGATGAACATGGCGCAGCAGCCGTCTACGAAGAGTTGGGCGCGAATCCAACTTCGGTTCAGGGGCTGAACGCTTGCCTCGCTTATGGGAGCCTTCCCGGCAACTGCCGCGGACGCGGTGAAAGCGTATGTTCAAGCAACACTAAAATCCAAGTATAAAACTTGGATCGAACTCCCACCTGAACTTCGACCCGCATGGTGGAGGAATAAATTCGTCCAACCAGTGGTCCTCCTAGTTAAAGCGCTGTACGGCCATCCCGACGCTGGAGGGATGTGGGAGCAGCATTTAAAGAGCATTCTTAAGAAAATTGGTGGCGAGGAAATCCCAGAATTCCCTGAAAATTTCTGGTTTCCGAGCTCACGTTTAATGTTATCTACGTATGTAGACGACCTAACTTTGGCAGGCCCACGTGAACACCAGCAAAAGTTTTGGTCAGAGCTCACATCAGTAGTTAACGTCGAACCACCCGAGCCCATTTATAGAATGCTAGGAAGGAACCACATTTATGCGGTAGTCCCAGATTCAGGATACACCGAGACCGCTGCTTTGCGCGGTAGTTGACGTGCAAGATTACGCGCAGCAAACCATCGACCTGTACAAGTCGGTGGCTGGTGTCGATAAAATAAAATCAGCCCAAACACCGTTTCTCGTAGACGGTACATTCACCACGGCCGATGAAGAGTCTCCCGGAGAACTCGCCCCCCAAAGCGTGCTCAATCCTAATGAAGGCCCTCTGGCTTGCTAGGTTGGCACGACCCGACATCCTCAAACCAATTAATGACGTGGCCACCAAAGTACAAAAATGGACCCGCGTACACGACAAAAAGTTGTTGCGGTTAATCCAGTACATCCAACACTCACTAGATTATCGGATGATCCCAGTGAGCTGTGGCTTGAGTTATTTGTGGATGCCGATTTCGGCGGCGATGATCGCGACGTCAAATCCACCTCCGGTGGATATCTGGTATTAAAGGGGCCTAATACCCATTTCCCCTTAGCATGGGTGTCCAAACGCCAGACATCAACGTCAAGGTCTACTACTGAATCAGAAGTCGTGAGTCTCGCATACTCGCTATATCAAGAAGGACTCCCTTCTTTGCAGTTGTGGGATAAACTTCTTGGACGAGCCGTTAACCTCGTAATTCAAGAAGATAATCAGGCCACGATTCTAGTAGTAAGAAAAGGCTTTTCTCCCAAATTGAGACACATCAGCCGGACTCATAAAATTAACCTAAGTTCGTGAAAGGAGTGTATAGATGACCCCTCTCCGTCGAGATCAAGTATGTTGATACTAATGAGCAAGCCGCCGATATTTGCACTAAGGCCCTGCCACCACAAAAGTGGTTTAAAGCACTGTGCTTGCTTGGCATTCGTACCAACCTTAAACACTTGATCCCATCCAAGACGGATCGAAGCCTGCCAAGCAATTCGTAGCTTCGTGGGTCATCGAAACCGCTGCCATCCGGCGCGGTAATTAGTGCATGTACATAAGAGTACTGCCCCACAACGGGGAGGGGGGAGTCATTTTTATACGGACCCCTAACATGTAACAGTACTATAGATGTACAGTCATTGTATCTAGTCGCGTTTCGCAAGAACACACATAAAATGTATGTTCTACCGCGACCCTCATGGCTCAAGAAAACACGCGCGCTCCAGTGCTGTTTTCTTGCAGGGTGCCGGGTGTACTGGCCTGTGGCTGATCCCCTTTCGTCGCTTTTCGCTTCCGCACCCTCACTGCCCTTCGCGCTTTCGTTCGGTCGTCCGATCGCCGTCGTGCCTTCATTCGATCGTCCTCGCAACCACGGGTTCCCGCCATTCCGACGGTCCCCGTGACTTCGTTCGCATAGGTAGGGCTGCTAGGGATTTAGCTTACTTCTGTAATAGGTTACCCCTTGAAAGGATAACCTGGGCTATCCCATACCTACCCGGCGGATTGACCAATCAATTATGATCATACAAAAAAACCATTTAAAAACCTAATGTGTTGCATGTTTGTGGTTTCGGTTTATGCATGTTGGATAATGCTAAATCATAACACTTTGCAGTGCAACTCGCGGCCACTGCCAGCCCTTGGCAGTCTGTTGTTTTTGTTGTTGTACATCTTTTCCCAGAGACATGGAGGACATGGATAGATAATGGATACGCCATGCCGCATGCCTTGGAGAACTATTTGGAGTTGGTGGTGACCTTGCAACAAAAAAGAAACCCATTTCTGGACGTGTTGACAATATTTGAGAAGGTCTGACATATTTACGAAAGAGGTGGTGAGTGATACCACCTCAAAATAGTTTTTGTTTGATGTGGGTGGCCCCCAGGGGGCCAGAAGGCGCACGCCTCAACCTCACTGTTGTAGCGTTGCTCAACAAAAAGAAAACACAAAATGACATAAAGTATGTCGACCCATGTTTGGTCATTTATCATTTACTCCTGAATTTTGCCCGACCTCTAAACAAAGCCAATGGATTCTTGGCTGAAGCTTTGAAGATTCCAAACTACAAAATGTTGTGATTCTGATGTCCTTCCTTTATAAAAGTTGCTCTTTTTCAACACCCTATCAAAAACAAGCACAAATCAGTTGGCAAGGGCAAGGGTACCCCTCATGAACAGCTCTAGCACTCATTAATCCTGCACCCTGAATAAAGCGAAAGATACCTGTCCCCCCTCACCAAAGCTAGGTGCAAGCCTCTTGATTTTCCTTTTATGTCATATCGTCATAACCGGTCCTGCTGTTTGGTGGTTCCTGCTGCTGATGAGCACAATTTTCTGCGTGTCATGAATCTTGGACTTGTGGAACTTCTGAACCCCCAAAAGCCAAAATCTGTCTAACTGGAGATTGACTTTATTTGGGCATTCAGGCCGTCTTGTGGAATAGCACATTAAACCCCAAAAAGCTAACGTGTTTTAGCCCTGTTTTGAACAGCCCATCTGAGTGGTGGATCAGCAATTTCAAAGTGCGGTGGATCAGCAATTTCCAAGTGTTCAAGGTAACTTGCTCAGTGTTGAGTTTATTCAATCCAGATGTTGTTTGTGGAAATATGGGAGCTTGCGCGGAAGGCTCGCGTAAGGCTCAGCGATGCAAACGATGATCGCTGATAGCAACAAAAAGTACCTACCTGCAAGCTGGCCAAACAATTTGACAAGCTTGCTGTGTGGCGATTGCAAGTTACAATGCAAGTATGGCAAGCAAACTTCTAACATGGACAGGCTAAGTCATGTGTGAACCTAAGCCGTTCACAATCTACAAGTCACTTGTCAAAGTTACTATATAAGTGCGAATGTCAGAACTGCTGGACTCAAAAGCCATTTGTAAGCTATGTTTAAGATGTTTAAGTAGTTTTCACGGAGCGCGGGAACTCATGTATGAGTGACCAAGCCGAAGTCCAGCGGTTTCATGCTTTGGGCCAGCATGCAAAAACAAAGCGCAGGCACCACCTCGCTATAGCAATATTTTGTGGGAGACAGTAAGGATGCATCTCAGGTATTTTTAAGTGGTTTTGAGGTATGACTTTTTCGGAGAGTTTGGAAAACCACGGAGCACCTTCGATGTAAGCGGCTGCTCTGGCATCTTCAAGGCAAAGAATAGAGCTAACAGATGCATTGCAGCCGATCTAATTTCTGGTTTGGAAAACCACGCGCTGTCATTTAGCAGAAGTTTCTCCTCAACTGTTTGCTTTGATTTACGATTGTTCGAAAGGAGCAGTGCAGAGAGCAGAAAAGACGGACTGTGTATATAGTTCTGACAAGAAGCAAGCAGAAAGTGTAGAAATTTGCAACTTTTTTGTGTTTCTTGTTGTGCATCTATAGGTTCTAGACTCATGCTTCTTCAGCACGTCCAACTACTGCACTGTGTCATGTGTTTGCGCGGCCTTTGAGCTCCAGCGGGTGAGCAGAATTGTGCTGCACCCATGCCGTGTCCCCAGTTTAGACGGGAAACCATGCTGACTCACTGGGAGAGGTTTTCCCGAATGCGTAGCGAAGGGTTCTCGTTTAACTTCGGGAGTCTCAGAGGGTAGGGCGTTGTTAGCGTGACGTTGGCTTCGTGCTCGCAACCGTCCACCAGCGGCCGAATGGAGGAGGTTTGGGTGGAAGCGTGAAGGCAGATTCGTGTGAAATAGCGTAGAAACGTAACGTGTTGAAGTGTGGATGATGATTTTGCTGCGCAGGTGCAGCGTTTTGTGAAATCCTCAGTATCCTTCGCTGTACCATGAATTAATTAACTGGCATTAGCATGTGGGATGTCGCGGGGACATTGTGATTTGCGTTTAAGGCTGTTGTCTCGAAGCTGCGAGTGAAGCCATGTTTTCGTGACAAGTCTCTGTGAAGCTGTGTTTTCGCGCAGCTTTGGTGGGTGTGAGCATGCTAAATATGTGGCGCGGTGCAAACTTCGCCGAAGAAGTGAAAATGTCACGTCGTCCCTTCTCGAGGCAGGCACAGTACTTTGTGCGTGTTGGAGGTGTTGAAGTTGAACTTTCGTGGCAGGCGCAGGGAGTCGTGAGGTTGCAATGTTTGGTGGAGGTGAATGTCGCTGTGCCATTGCGATTGGTGTGTTTGCGGCTGTGATTTATTGGGGCTGTTGTAGGACTGCGAAACTGCGGCTGCTTGATGCGTGCGCTCTGATGAGACTTCCCGGTCCTGCTTCACATTTTGGAGGGAGTCTCGAGCACTCGCTGTGGGCACTTTAACGCTTGACTTTTGCAAAAGGTCTCACGCGAAACGCTCGCTTTGTGATTGACAGTGCTTCAGGTTCCATGACACGTCACCTCAAGAGCGGTTTCACGCATGTTCGCTTCCGATGAGCCACTTTCCGCCGTGTTTGACCCTTAAGGAATCCCTTAAGCCTATGTATGACGAACCCCGTCGTTCGGCTGCGCGAAAAGCCTTGTCGCGATGCGTGACTGACTTCACCTTCGTGGACTTCGCCTTCGAGAGACGAAGCCTCCGTTCGCTACCGATATTTGTAGCGGAGCCACGACGGCTCCAGGCTCCAGGGTCGAAGGGCCCGACGACTCCGCTGCTCAAAGCCTCCATCGATTACCAGATCGTGTGGAGCGGCCTACACACAGCACCTACTTCCGGCGCGGTTGTACTTCCTCCTGTTCTTCATCTGACGACGGTGGCCGCCAAGGACATCTATATGTGACCTGGAATGGTGACTCGGCTCATTGGCCGGACTACGTTCGAAAGGTTCGACTTCAATACAAGACGGAACCGGCCAAAAGATGTCGACTTGGCCCTGAACTGGTGAGTCGCCTCACCGACAAAGCCTGGCAAGCTACCTTCGAGATTGACCATGCTCGACTGTCAGGCAAGAACGGCGCCAAGTACATGATCGGCTACCTTCGTGATCGACTATGCCGAGCACCTGTGCCAGACGCAGGGGCACGCCTTGAGAATCTGTTGATCCGCCTGAGACGACAGCCCGGCACTCCCTTTGCTCATGGTCTCATGAGGTACGTGAGACATACCTCGACTTCAACGAGCTCTACTTCGTGCCCGCCAGGAGAATGCCCTGAAGGAGGACAAGAAGGAGAAGGCCAAGAGTTCCAAGACCTCCGAACGGGGCACAACAAGTGAGCCAGAACCTCGTCCATCGTCGACTCACAGTGATCCGAGAGACGAAGCCCTCCGTTTGCTACCGATACGCTTTGGAGAGTTGACATTGACAATTGACTTGTGGAGGCGCCCTCGAACGAAACGCTCGTTTTAATGCGTGACTTTGGGAGGACGTCTCGTTCGAAGCGACCATTTTGGAGACTTCACAGGTGAGGTTGGATGAAGTCTTGTAAGAACATAAAGAGGTGGTTTCGCCGTGCCCGTGCCTCCCAGGCACGCGCGCGCGTGTTGCGCGCCGTGCCCGTGCTAGTGACTAACTCCATCATATACTTGCATACTGTATTGGAAGATGTCAGAACCAAGAGCCTTTGTGTATGAGAATTAGGAGGGCGGACCAACGCAAAGTCTGTTCACCATCTTGCTACCTGTGCCCGTAGCAGTTCTCCCGTGCCCGTGGAAGTTGCCGTGCCCGTGGAACCCATTATGTGTAAGAAACGCTTGCTTTGTCCCGCCAGAGTGCATCCTACAAGAGTTCCAAACAAGAGTGTCCCACGAGAGTGCCCCGCGAGGCTCCACAAAACTGCCCTACAAGCTTGTCCGTCAAGAGTGTCGTAGAAGAGTGCCCTGCAAGAGTGTCCTATACTATGTGGCTGTGGCTTTTTGTAACTAACTTGTAGATGATATATAACTTAGTTATCGAACTTTTGCATAGGTGGACTTACAGGAGTTAAAACCTAGGTTATAAGTAGGACTTAAGTAGGCCTTGGCTTTTTCAATCATAATTTTTTTGATTCGTTCATTTTACGCAAGAACTCCCTTTTTTTCGACTCGCGAAACGTTTTCAGTGCAAACACAGGAGGAGATTCTTGTCATCATCCCAGCGCCACCACATTGCTACGCAATATATGCTGTTGATCTTGGGTTTATACCAAGATCTGCAATGCAGTCTGCGCCGCAGACTGCCATATGGTAAGGAGGTAGAGTCACCTTCCACAATGTTCTCAATTTGGCCAGCTGACTCACCTTCCCAAAGCAACACATCTGCCACGCGCAGTCTCCTTGAGACCAAATGACATTTTATGCTTTGCCGGAGGGTTGGATCTGTGAATGCAGCCTGATCTCCAGTGCAGGCCGGCTTGCTTGCTCCATTTGTGCTTGCTTGCTCCCGTGCTGTGGAACAAAGCAACTCAAAAAAGCCACCAGAAGCTGCGCTTGCGTTTGCTCCGCCTACATTCGCCTACATTTCGCCTACACTGTCTGTATGTTTACTTTAGTTGCGCCTACATCCAAAAAGCTTGATTTTCTAGATTCCTCGCCTACATTCCGCCTACATTCCCCCAACCCTCCGGAGCACGCACTTTTTTTTGCGCCCTGGCCATGGAAAGAGGTCTGTTTGCGCAGTACAGCTACGGCGATCTATCCGATGTGGATATGGATAGCTCGGCCGTGACCCTCATCCACTTTGTGCAGGCACAAATGCCTTGTACCTGCTCCGTTCGCAAGTGTCCTGTCGCCCCATCAAGTCTGTCCACCAAGACTTGAAGGATTTGACAGACCTGCAGATTGGCCATAGTTCGAAAGGACAAAACCTATCTCACCTTTCGCCGTTCATATATATAGGCGTGCACCGGGTCCGTTGAGCCACAAATTTACAAAACATAATCACGTCAAATAGTTCAAAAACATGGGTCTTAAGTTCAACCTAAGTCGAACCTAAGTTAACCTTAAGTAGGAACTAAGTAGAAAGCATAAATCCAATAAGTTAGTTATAAGATTACCAAATTAGTTATAAGTAGAGGCGAATACTTAAAATACTTATATAGTTTATTAGCCTACGTTATAGAACTTATAACCTAAGTTATAACTTCAACAAAAAGCCACAGCCATATAGTATACACGTGTCTTCCTACAGAGTGCCCCACAAGAGTGTCAGACAATATTTGGCGATATTTGGCGCTTGTTTTCGAGCGCGTGCGTGGATTCGGGTTTGTGGGCTCCATTTTGTGTCTTGACAATTCGGGCTTCATCTGGAAACTACTTTGCCTTTGCTGAAGCCGCACTGGTTCATAACGCTGCTTCTAGGCCGTCAACGCCGCTGCCAGCTCCACAGCCAGTGCCGGATGGCTACTACGTCAGACGCATAGAAGATGGCTCGTAATCTCACCTGGGCAGCGACTGAGAGTGATTGGTTGCTGAACATCCATGTAGGCTTAGTATATGCTTAGTATATGGACATGGGCGGAGGAGTTGCTGGGATGAACCGTAGGGTTGTTAAGGTTGTTAGAGGTTACCATCCAACTTATAGGTGCTGTAAGAGCTTGCAGGGCTTATGCGTTCTAGTTATAAGCGCTTACAAAACACCTTGAAAGCGCAAGTTATAAGTGTTGCGTACATAAGAAAGCATCTTCCAAAATGACTGCTGCTTGAGTTTGAAAATGTAAACGATAGCAGGACAAGAGGAGGACAAGACCCCGTCACAGTGCCCGGCCACAGAGTTCAGGGGCGCGGCCAGTCAGTGTGGCCAGCTCTTTTTCTAAGATAGAACCCCAACAGTTAAACTGTTTGGAACGAGCTTGAGAGGAGATAGTGAAGTCACAGGCAGGATGCAAGAGGGATGGAAGCAAGTGGATAGGGGCTCACCTTTCCACCAGTCATCAGACACCTCTTGGTGTAAGTGGCATAGACCAAGAGACAGCCTGGTGGGACATGACAACTTTCGCCAAGGAACACAGCAAGTGGAAGTTGGTTGAGATGGCATGCCTCTGAACCTGATGATGGAGGAAGAGGAGAATTGAAGGCTTGAGGGAGAGAGCCTTGGTGTTGATGATTCTCTCATGGACCAGAAGATCTTCCCTTTGAAGTCTTGGAGCCAGAGAGAGAGAGAGAGAAGGATCGCGAGAAGGGTTTCCAGAATTCAGAGCACAAAGAGGCAAAGGAGATTGAACGCCAGCAGATGTATGAACAAGATCCTACTATTCAAGAAGGTAGGTTGGTGCTGGGCAATCCAGGTAGTGAAGACGTTGAGGTGAATGGCGTCACCTTGACGAAGGAAAGCCCACTTTGTGAACTTCGAGCAGCGTGCAAGATTTTTTTCAGCGTTTCGCATTGGCATGCTTTCAGGGAATCATGAGTCAGTTGAAAGAAAGAGAGTTGAAGGCAGCTGCAGGGGTAGCAGCGAATGCAAGAAAATAAGTGTCAAGAGAGCTAGGACAAGCCACTGCACCAGTA
Source organism: Durusdinium trenchii (assembly GCA_963970005.1). NCBI lineage: Eukaryota > Dinophyceae > Suessiales > Symbiodiniaceae > Durusdinium > Durusdinium trenchii. The sequence continues at coordinate 259,822 of CAXAMN010005925.1, forward strand.
CCGACAGAAGAAGAGCAGGAGAAACACGCACTCACTCATACTCCGTACGCTCCATGGTGTGAAAGCTGCATTCTTCATAGAGCAAGGCAGGACAGACACCTTCGAATTGGAGCGTCTCACATGTCAGGAATCCCGGTCATTAGCCTCGACTTTTGCTTCACCAAGGCAGGCCTCATCGATAGAAGAGATCCGAGAGAATGTGAAGAGATGCTGATAGAAGAAGAAGAAGAAGTAAGAGAGAGGATTGAAAGAGCTAAAGCCGGCAACGTGGATGATCGTGACATGTTCACAAACAGAGGTCTATGTTTGCCGTTGCAAGCTGGGCAAGTAATGGCTGCAAAACTGTGAGCCGGTTGTTAACTTGCACAAGCAAGGTCGAGGACATTTAGAAAGGTATCGGAAGTTGACACGGACAACAGAAAGTTCTTCAGACCAAACTTCTGGCAGGTAAGGAATTCTCCGGCTGCAGTACGCGCAAGTTCAAATTCAATATTTCTCATCTGTTGAATGCTGACCAAAATTCGGAACCTTACCCTTATCCAGAATGTCTATGGTGGTCGAAACAGAACTTCCGTGAGAATGGGCAAAGTACATGACCAATCTCTGAGTGATCACTGACGTTTCCCCATTTGCGAACGTGAACATACTCCGACATGGCACCGTTATGAACCAACTGAGATTTGGTTCCTGTTTCGAACATGCCTGCATCAAACGGTTCACAGCATGTCTCGACCCATCGACCGCGTGCATCCTGTATCCAAAATAACGAGCGTCGGCTTTCGGCTAAGGTCAATCTCTGAACTGAGGAAGGATTGTTGAGAGTGTTGAGTACAAAAGGACACAAGTGAAGTCAGGTTCGACTTTGTTTCGTCTTGTGCTCCTTCTGTGCAAGTGCCGAAAGCATTAACAGTTAGTTCGGTTGTGGCGTTCTCACGCGCACGCGAAATATCATCTTGTCGGTCCATCTTGTCCGACCACTCGATGTGCTCTACACAGTACGAATCATGCCATCCGGACTGATACCAATCTTCTCCACAGTAACCCCATTCCTCGGTATATACCTACACCGCTCGCATCATCACCTTGCCAAGAGGTGTTGTGTGCTGTTGACGTGGCAGAGGGATCTTCTGTCAGGTTGGCCGAATAGCCTTTTCCCCGACCACGGGGTCTGAAACCTGGCCTTTTTCGACCCTTTCCTTTGCCTTTGCCTTTCCGGAACTTTCTGCCGCGGATTCTCCTTCTACGATAGCCTTTGTCCATCAGCCTTCAACGCGAGAAAATGATCTTCGTCCTACAGCGCCATGAAACCTTGGTCACCGGAAGTTTCATCGGTCACCCAGTAGCCTTCTTCGCCATCCATGGCGCCGTGTTCTTCGATATAGTAGGTACGACGCCGACGACCGCTAGGGCGGTGTTGAAGCTGTGGAATCGCTAATGCTGGTTCTACTTGCGCTTGCCCAATACTCGTAGTTTTCCATTGGAATATGTTGCGCATTCATTGCTGATGCTAGGCGTTCCCGCTGTTGCTCGTTCAAGTCTGCCTGCGCAATGAATATCATGATCATGGCAATCAAATTCCCAGGAAGTGGGATTGCGGCTTGATGTTGTTGTCTGGCTGCTTCTGTTCTCTGGTTCCGAATCTGCTGTACAGCGTCAGGCCTGTCTTCTGCATCTAGTGCTGCAACCTCTTGACGTTGCTGTAAAGTCAGTGTGTTGGTGAATTCGACTGATTGTGGCTCCGGGAGGTCTCGGTAGAGGTCCATCCATGCGTTTTGCAAACGTCTCATGGTGATTTCGAAAAGACCAATCCAAGTAACCATTTGTCGGGAACCACGCCATTGTCGAAACAACTGGAGGAAACGACTCAGAAACCCATGTTGATTGTTCTTGGTGAAGAAGGGACGTAGTGTCCTCTTCAAGTAGTCAACTCCATTATCTGGATCTGTGAGCAAGCGGTTCTCTAGCATGCCTTTATAGTGTGCGGCTGCACCTACAAGACTGTTCTTCAAGCTGGGACCGTATTTGCGAGGAGTCAATGATGTCAGGATCAACCAATCATCTAGTCATCTATGCAATTTTCATACTGAAACCAGGATGTTAAGCCGTCGAAAGTCGGTGCAATCTTCAGAGTCATCCCAAGTTGAGAGGTCTCGGGAACCTGTGCTGCGTACAAATCTGGTCGCCCTTCAACAAAAAAAGTGACATCTCACGCAGCCAAAGAGGACACTGAGAAGCTCTTTTTGCTTGCACTCATTAATTCGTGAGGCTACACAAAGAATGTTGAGGGGCACTGTGCCATTAGCCCAGTGCCTATAATGCACTTTGCAACAGTTCCATCATGCACTATGCACTATTGAAATGGTACTGTGCTAAACAGGCAGGCTTGCCTGACTGAATTGGCAAATTAGGCACTGTGCCCATCAGCAATGCAAGGTTTAGGGTTTGGGGTTTAGGGTTTGCTGCATTGTACCTGATAGGAACTACCGGAAACAATTGACCACAGCCGCACCAAACTCACGTGTGTACACTTCTGACTGCTGCAAGCACACTTTTTTGCCAGTGAACCGGCCATCATGACAAACTGCCAAAGTGGTAACTGCCACATCTGGCTTGGCTCTGGCCATTTGTTCAATTCTTGCACTGTTCGACCAAAGTTGATATGGCTTCAATGAAGTCTGCCCAAAAGCAGCACCATATGTACGTGTCATGCGAGCATTTGAGAACTTCAATACCAGTGAGAGATTCGCGCACAGAGGCAGTGTACTTCCCGAGGCTGCTTCACAACTGCAACATTGCCCACCAGGAAAGCAAGCAAGTAGAGCAAAGCAGTCACATCCATCAAGGCATTCCCATCGCGCACGATTTGTTTGGAGCAATCTCCCAAAAAGTCATTGCCCGGAAGCCTTTGAGCTTGACATTGGCACAAGGGCACAAACGAAGAGCACTTTGTGGCCATCCCATTCAAGGCATGCATCTTGCAGCTGAAAATGCCCTCCAAGGCCAATTGCAGTCCAGAAGCTTTTGTCAAAACATGATGTTCCTCACTGTACAGGATATCCATCCATCCCACACCATCCATTTTTTATGCATTCCCGGCTAAGGTTGCCATGGCCTGCAAAGTACTCCACAAAGTCAAACTGGGATTCATGCGCTGTCTCTGCACGGTCTTCCAAAAATACAGCACCAAGGCAGTGAGCATGTCAACCAAGCACCAGCCCCGCATTTCTGGAAAGACTTTGACCACTATTGAACACCAGCGTAATGTTGCCAAACAATTGTTGCTAGACTTATCGAGCTCAAGAAAGTCTTGAAGAATTTGTCGAAGGTCAGCAATGAACGCAGGCTCTCCCCAAGTGAAACTTCCAGCTTCATCAATCGGGAGTCTGCTGCCTTGCCACTGAGACCCTCGACTATTGGAGCACTTGAACCAAGGCATATCAGCCAATGTCATCGATGATACTTCCTGGAGAAACACATCTTCTATGCGAATTTCTTCCAATTTGACATCTTTGCTAAGTAGCTCCAATTTTCTTTTGCGATTGACAACTTCTAGCTGAGTCAGACCCTGTCGAGGCATCATTGCTTTCAGTCAACGACCCGTCACTAGCTGAGCTAAGCACATTGAGCCATAGTAATTGTTTCATTTCACAGTTCACTCTCCATTCATTCATTCACTGCAGTTCACTGATTGATTGGCAAACTCTGCAATTAAAGACCCACCACACACGGTTCATTAATACAATCAAACATATGCATTACCCTTGCATGCAAAGCACGCCCAACAACACAAGCACCAGCTCCATCCCAGGCATTCGTACTTATTGTTGAACTAATGCTGTAACCCTTACTCTTCACTCCTCTTCCGCGCGAAGCGCGGAGAAAACTTTACAAGGCTGATCTTGAGACCAAAGGCGCCACTGAGCCACCCAGCAGTGTCACAATGGTGGCACCTAGGTGGTTTGAAGTTCCAAATCAGCTCAAATCAGTTTGACATCAGTCTAAATCGTCAAAAAAGTGCACAAAGCTGATGTGCCCTCAAATTCAATCACCAATAAGATTTGAAGTGCACAGAAGTGACACAGAAGTGCACTGAAGTGACACAAAAGTGCACAAGAGTGACACAAAAGTGCAAAAAGTTTACATTTGCAAATTCACACAAAGTGCAAAAAAGTGCAAAAAAGTGAAAACACGGTGCATAAAATGCAAAAAAGTGCAACTCCAGCTCCAGAAAAAATACACCAGTATTCAAGTAGTATTCAACAGTATTCATTCAGTATTCATTCAGTACTCCAGTACTCCAGCTCCAGTATCCATCCATTTAGAGAAAGAGCCATATGCAAATGCAAATCCTCCTATTGCCACACTGACAAGCAAGCGTGTATAATGGGTACTGTTACACATTGATCTCTAAGGCAAAGGATTGATTTAAACAACCAACCATCAAACTGAATCACTTCAATCCAGCATCACACATTTTTCCAGCTAAGCTGACGTGTCATGTCACCCACCCCAGAACTACCCCTGGCTGGCTGCAGTCTATGTCTATGTTCACTGGGCCATCAATTATGAACAAGCATTGTTGTCAAATATAAACACACCCTTAGAACCGAGAATCACAGTCTAAATAGCTAGACAGGTCACACACCTTTTACAGCCACCCCTCACATCATGTCTCTAAGGAGTCTACCTCAACAAACTGTCACAGAGACCTTCAACACTACCATCCGTCACAGTGACCTTCTGTGCTTTTGCCATCCATGCTCATGCCACTGGTGCCCATGCCACCTAGGCTCAGGCCTCGGGTGCCACTGGTGCTCATGCCACTGGTGCCCAGGCTCAGGCCTCTCGTGCCCAGGCCACTGGTGCTCATACCACTGGTGCCCAGGCCACTGGTGCTCATGCCACTGGTGCGCAGGCCACTGGTTCTCATGCCACTGGTACTCATGCCACTGTTGATGGTTGTCTTGCCACTCTCTTTTTTGGCCATACTGGCCCTTCCCCTTCTCATGTGTCTTACCACGGACAGCCAAGAAATCTCCCAAAGTCTGAAGCTTCGATAATTCTTCAGGAATGTGCACCTTCAACCTAGTTCGGGTGTGCAACATGTCTTGAAACCAGCAAAATGATCTGAATAACAAATTATGCTTCACTGCCCTATCATCCAAGCACCAATTGACCTGCAGCGTTTGTTTGCTTTCGAAGTCAAATTCGGGTTCAACATCCTCAGGCTCATGAATTCCAGCAGCCTGTTGCAGCCTGGCAAGAATCCAGTCTTGCCACTGAACCCAGTTCTCCAGGATGAATCTTGTAATGTCATTAATCGCGTAAGACACAGTGTTACCATCACTGTCAAACTTCTTGAAAACATCCTGGTACAGTTCATAGGCCTTCCAGCATTTGTCATCATCGCTGCATTGGTACGTGGAGAAAAACAGAATATGTCTGAAGACCTCACGAAGGGACAAGGCACTGCACACGCCTTTAATCTGCTGCAAAACCGCTTCCATTTCCTCACCCTGGGCATGGGCATTGACCTGCACTTGCTCCAGATTGATGTTGAACTTGTTGAGGATGTTGCAAAACTTTGGAAGTTTTCCTGTGCGTCTCCAGAAGTCCTCCTCACCCGCTCGCTTTTCAAATGCTTCCCAATTGAATTGGCTAACAAAGCCATTTTCTTTCAGTGTCAGCATAACTGTCCTCATGGACTTGTTGAAGCATTTCATGGCTCCCACAACCATCAAAAAGCAGAACCGACTCCTAAATCTAGGATTTCTTCTCGCATCATCCGGGTTCTGAAGCTGGTTTGTGACTGGGCGAGCATTCAGTCGCAATAGGTCATTGGGTTGGTCACTTTGGTCGGTACGAATCTCATTTCGCTCAAATTGTGCAAAATAAGCCATGAACCTGGAAAGCACCACATTCTGGTCATTTTCATCCAAGTCCTTAAGATCAGCATCATTCTTCACAGGCCCCTCCTCATCAGCATCATAGTCAACCCTGAAGTCTGGATTTCAGGGATCTACTAAGTCCTGGGCCCAGTCAGAAAACATGCTCACAGTGCCCACCAGCCAAGTGACATCTGGTTGCAAAGACCTCAAGCGAAAATGACACTAGTCCCAAGTGCTTGTGGGCCTGGAAGCAAGAGGTTGAGCAAATACATGTTGAAAGTACAACAATGCCGGAATGAAATAGTCTCGTTTGTGCCAGTAATTCCTGTTTGGACAATGCAACAAAAGGCTTCTACCCAGGGCTTCTTGCAAGCTCACTTGCTCCATCCACATTACCAAACATACAATGGCAGCCCCTGACCTATGGACTCCACCATAGCAATGGACCAAAGCGTTGTAAATTCAATTTGTCAGGATGCAACTTTCTGTACCAAACCTCATGTTCGTTGACTTGAGTCACCATGTCTTCCCAAATCATGACAAAGTCAACAATCTTCAGAACCCAGCGGTCCCATTCATAATACCAGCTGATGTTTGTTTCATCCCAACCTCTATAAGAAATGTTGCGAATGTTGAGCTTTGCAAAATGTCGTTGCCAATCATCACAGAAACGTTTCACCATAGAATCTTCAGCATTCATTGTAGCCACCAGGCAAATCTCATATGGAATCTCTTCCACTTTCAAAGCCGATGCAATGCTGCCCAAATGCAAGCTGGTCTGTTCAGTGGGGCTTCTATTCACTGAATATACAAATTCTGCATCACAGGGCCGTTCATGCATTTTCCCTCGCGCCTGTTCAAATGGTTTGCTTTTTTTGAGCACAGTGCTCATGTGAGATTGAATGACGTCTGTTCAGTACTGTATATCTTTCCAGTGGTTCTCCAGAAATTTTCTCACCTCACCTTCAACTAATGTTGCGTGCTGCAAGATAGTGGCGGAGGCCTCAAGTTGGCTCAAAACATTTTCTTTTGGAGCCAGCTCAGAAGCGATGAGGTGTTCAACGCCAGCCCCAAGTCGGCGCAAAACATGGTCTTCATCTTGCAGCTCAGCTGGCACAGTGCCCTCCGGACCAGTGTAGTCATCAGCTGGCACAGTACCCTTCAGCTCACTACTGTCATCCACAGTGTAATCAAAATCGGTGTCCTCAACCTGGCCACAATTCAATTCATTAGACTCCTGATTCTCCTGACTCTCGACAAGAAGATCCTCCTGCGGGTCTGGGACTGCCAGGTCGGCCCAGTTCATCGGGAGCGTCAATAGTGGACGTAGTCGACAATAATGGGCATGGCTTGATTCCCAAAGTTTACATTTCATTTCAGACAAGATCAACGTGAGAAATCTGATCATAGTTGATTGACTGAGCATCAAACGATTGCAGCAAGTAACCATGACTGACTGACTCTGATCTTCAAACTCTCATTTCTTGAATCATTGAACTGACTTGGTTTTGACTAATCAATCCAATTGAAACAACAATTCATTCATTTGCCGACCTGCCCCCCCCTCCCACAGGCCAAGCCTTGCCATGGTGATGACATCTCCTGTCAGGACGAGGGAATCCTGCCAAGCTCAATTCTTGACATTCTGGCTGGGCAGTTCCAATTCAATCTCCTTTAATATTTCAATCTGGCTGGGCAGTCCTTGTCATCGCCAGTCATTCTGCCAGGCCACCAGGCCCATTCAATGAATGCCATCCGCAGCATCAGTCAATTGAACGAAACAACATCAGGCACAGTCACAGACTTCAGTGGCAGCAACTGAGGCACAGTGCCCTTCAGCGCAAGCTATTAAGTTAAGAATGCAAATTGTGATAGTCGGTCAGTTTGCATTTAGTTTTGCGCCTACCATATCAAGTGTCATGAATCAATGAATGTCAGTCAGTGAAGGTTCCATCACCCAAAGTTTAGCGGTGATAAAATTCACAATTTGAAAGATGTTCTTCTAAAGACAAATCGAAGTATCAATAGTAGTAATACCCTCAAATGCTAAACAACACTCATACCAAAATGATGATGACAATCACTGTCAAACACAATAAACTAAAGCATGTATATACTTGTCAGCCATTTTAATGAACATCACAATCAGAAACAAAAGTGACAAATACACTTTTTGCTTTTTGAAAATTATGTTAAATATCACTTTTTTGCACGTTTAAAACAAAAAAGTGCACAAATAAGATTTTATAAGCTTCAAAGAGGATTTCAAATGATTCAAAAGTGATTCAATGTGATGTTTGTTCTCCTGTAAACAAGGGTCACCTGGAGAGGGGTAGCGCTGCGGGGTCTACACTTTAATTTGGGGACCCTTGCCCAGGCACTGAACCTTGGGGGGGAGAACAACTCAGCGACAGCACGTTTGGTCTTCTTCTCCTTGTTCCAGGTCTCACTGTGTGCCAACAAGCACCGCTGTTCTCGACGAGTGAGGACTCTGGTAGGTCCTTGCATGAACTGGTTCACATCCTCCTCCGGCATGTCTTCCTCTGTCATTGGGGTCTGTCCTCCCTCCACGACAAGAGCCTCCTCGTCCACTCCCTCGGTGTCCAGCACGTTCAAAATCAAATGGCCAGCTGTGTTCATTTGGAGTGGCTGAGGCGGTCCGCGCTGAAGTTCCACTGTCTCAGCTGCAAAGTCCAGCTTGGCATCTAAGCTCTTCAAGGTGTTTCGGGACAGGAGAAGAGGTGCAGTCCCTTTGATCACCGCGGCCTCGATGCGGCCTGTCGACCGTGGATGACGATCGGCATGGATACCACCTTCTCGGACAGCTCTTCTTGGCCGTTCCCAAAACGGAACAAATTCTGTTGGGGCCGACTGTCGGGCAATGTCATCTTGCGATCCTGGTATAGACGCATGAACTCACCCAATGTCTGTTGACCAATCAATGTACGACTGCAACCCGAGTCAATGATGCCATACCCTGGTGATGACACCAAATAACATTCAGCTGCGTCTGTCACCATTGCTGCCCCTCTAGGTTTTTCCGTTTTGTTGCTTGAGCTAGCGGCCTGTGGGCAATTTCTTGCCCAGTGTCCAATCTGACCACACCATCTGCAGCGTGACTTCTTTTGAATGTTTGTCAACTCCCGTGTGAATTGTTTCTTCGCAGTGGTGGCCTGTTTGAACTTTCTGGCCTTCTGCAGCTTTGAGATCTCGGATCTCCTCTCCAGGTCGCCGCCAACACTTCGGCAATCTCCTCTTCATCGTACACCTCAGTTGAACTGTTTGTGGATGTAGCATCATGAAAGCCATGCTCTGTCAAAAATGCTTCCAACTCTTCAAAAACAACGCTATCAGGCCCTTCCGCTTCTTGAGCTGGCCCCGACTCCGGTTCGTCCTCTGACCAGTCGTGTTGGACCACATATGTTTCCTGAAGCAACTTCTCATTGCAGCTGTAATGCTATCCGTCTTCAAATCACCCTGAGTCTTTGCTGTCGCGATTGCTCGTTGGTCAGCTGATAACCCTGAGGAGTTCAGACATACCCAACCCTGTGCTCCGGGTGGGAAATCCACCGACACTTTCCTCCGACAATTGGCGAAGGCTTCCTGGACTCTTGAGCACCATGCCACCACGGTCTCACCCTTCTGGGCATGCAGCTCGAAGACTTCCTTGAGACATTCAGCCATGTGGTCGTGGGCCAGTTTGTCTGGAAATCTATCATCAAGGCACTTCCAAATGTGTTTGTCCCCGTTCTCTTCACGAAGTTGGTCCAATGTCAAATGTTCGACAGTTTCCAGAGCCAGTCCTTCAAGAAGGCAAAACACGTAGGGGCCTCGATGCGTCGGAGTCACGTCTTTGGTGGAGGCCATCTTGGCCAAAGCCCAGAGGCGCCACCGCCTGTACTCTTTGGGGTCCAAACTCTCCCCACTCAATCGACGTTGTCCCATTCACGACCCATCCGAGCTAGCGGCCATGGCACCTACACCCAAAAACTATATATACACTAGACACCGCTTTCAGCGTTCAACCTTCCTAAGGCCTAACTACCCCGGATGCCCTCCTATCGGAGGAGGGCTCCGCTACCAATGTTGAAACCGCGAATCGATTCGATCCGCCCGAGAGCTGCTGCTCTCCCCCTACCGGCGGCCTTTTCCGCGCCCGATCCTCGAGCAAAGGTTGCCTCCGGTCCGACCTATACTGCATACCTGTCGTGACACTGCTTTCACATATATATATACCTACCACATGTATATATATATATATGTATGTAATATCTAATAACTTTAACAACCCGCAGCTCATCCTGGTGCGTGTTTTCCTCGGTCATGTACAGAAACACTTCTAGCAATGCATAGGGCGAGAAAGTTCTATAATGGTAAACTCTGTCTCAACACATTGCGCACAAAGCGACAACCCCCTTTGTTCTTGCATAGTTTTTCAAAAGAGTATGTTGAAACCAAACATGCGTGTTGGGCGGCAGGTCCACATGTATATACCCTAAAGATTCCCCAAACTATTCCAAAAGATCCCCAGTAACAGTAACAGGTGTTGCTGCAACATGTTTTTTACTGACTACACAGTATCCTGCGCGTAAAGGACCAGGTGCTCGCAAAGGCATCTGCAGCTTTACACCCGTGTTCATGTGGAACACCCCTTTGTGATCACTCCCCTACTTTGGGAGCGCTATTCAGAGCCTACGCCGCGAGAAAGGGGCTCTGCAGGTAGCGCCTCCTCCGCCTCGACCACTCCTGCTCTTCATAACGAATGTGAAGAATGCAAGGACCGTTTGGGCCCACAGCTCAGCCATCTCAATCAACATGGCGAAGACCTGCACCGGCAAAGCTGGAAAAGTCGATTCAAATGATTGGTCATTCGAGTCATTTGTATCCAGGTTGAGATCTCCATCAATGATAACGTTCTTATGCTCAAGAGATATACGTCTCGCAAAATGGGAATCCCGGTGAGGGAACCCAGTCTATGCTTGGAGTGGTTGCTCTTGAATGCTTTCAGCTTGAGTAGTTGGCCTCCCCTCATTAACATGTTGAGTGGATTTGGTGTCGCGTGAGCCGCTACAATCACTAGAGCCTGCTAAAACAACTTGGATTTCGTCTCTTGAGATCGGCCTCTAATTTAGGAAAGGGTGAGTTCTTTTGGTCCTTGACTAAAGGATTCAACAGGAAACTGCAAAGCAATCGAAGACAATGGACGAAACAATGCAAAAATTGTTTTGAAAGGCACTTTTGACCCGCTGAGAACAAATTTGTTGAGAATGGACAGATAGCAAGCAAACGCAATTAAGGTTTGATTCGATATCAAGCTGGCGGTGTGTCGAGCCTTCCATTCAAGCCCAGTTTGCTACACCGAGGTGGAGGATATGATTCTTGTGTATCAAGGCTGGAATTTGCTTTGACATGCTTCTTCCTTTTGGAAGAAGAGCAAGCAAGGGAAAGAGCAGGCAAGTTTTGGCTGTTAAGGCTAGCATCATTTGGACAGGGTCGAGTCATACACATAAGTCATTGCGCTTTAAGTACAACAATTCTTGCCTGGCTAGTACGTGTATATATAGGGCATCATAGAGTTGTTGTCACAGCAGCTAAGCGGCTAGGGTATGCTCAGTCGGGATATATGGTTTGGTCCGGTCCATACTTCCTAAGTTGTCGCATGCGTGTTCCGATGCCAGTCTTAAACGCTTTATTCGTTGTTTTCATGTCCATCTTGAGCCTGATCATGGAGTGACAGGAGAAGAATTGAAGAATGACACACAAATCAAGCAGAGCATCTTATCTGCACTTGGCCCTCTATATGTCAGCATCCCCAAAGCTGCAGGCCAAAGTAGGTGCCTTGCACCTTCCCTCGCTTTCAACCTGCAAAGGTCGCAATGAAGCCTCATACCCATAGCATTTAGATAGAAAATAGCACACTGTGCACACGCAGGGCGGCTGCTGACTGAAGTCGCTTGCAAAGAAAAAGGGTCCTGGCACTGATTTGGTATCAGGCCATGGCTTAAGATGTGTTACGCTTACGCACTTACGTTTGCCTACGTTTTAAAGGGTTACATTGTTAGAGGCGGACAAGTTTGCTAATAGCATGTTAGACTGCTGGGACCATCCGATCCAGTGGAGAAGATCCAGCTGGTAGTTGGTGGTATGTTGAGAGCCTTGTATGATTTTTTGCTGAAGTTGCCAAGCCTAAGTACGCGTCAGCAATTGCCCCACAAGTAGTATTGTCATAGAGCACAAGATAGTATGGCGAGTAGAATGACGCGCAAAGGTACAACAGCCGGATTGACAAGGAACCCCCCTTCCGGAACTGTTGACCGGTTCGTCATTTGTTCCGCTCTGCTTTCAGAAAGCATGACTATAAAGGATTGCCACTACTGCCACCTATGAGTGTAGATAGTGCGTGGCAAAAAGTGCCGCGTCGCAGCAGGCAAACTGGACTTTGTGATTCAGAAGGCTGTTCTTTGCAGCAAGCTCACACAACCTGAAACATACAAGTGAGATGTGAAAGGGCAGTGCTGCGCTCGATACAGGATGCCAAGAAACAAATCGATAAGATAAAAGACATGTATTAAAAGAAATATGATATTTCAGTGCAGCTTGTGCCTTTTCCGATGTAGAGGGGTCAAGCTGCATAGGCTTGGAATTGCAAGAGTACTTTCACCGTAAGTCAGTCCATGAGTTGCTCCCTCGCTTCCTTGCAATGTGCTGCAGGCGGCAGAGACCGAACCTTCTGCGGAAGACTGCACCATCCACCTCATTGACATCAAGGAGATGGGCTTTTGTTGAAATTCCTCAAGCGACATAGGTCCGCCATGGTCTAGTTCTGTAGAATTCCAGTTGTTTGCTTCATAGAGATTGGGGATGTATGAGCTCAAAAAATGGTGTGTTGATGCGTGGACAGTCAGAGGACACTCCTGCAGACATCCGTGAGCCCAAGGTCCCTGCACCCGACGCCACACAGGGATCATTTTGATCGGGCACTGGGCCAAAGCAAACGGTGACAGATACAGACTGACAACCACAAGACTAACAAGGCACGCAACGCAGACAGACACACTCTTCATCCGAGCATTAGAGCTGCGCCATTCAATACTGTAAATCTCTCTTTGCGAGATCATTTGTCAAACACAACAGCCATAGCGCCAAGTAATGCAGGGTGGCACACGCAAGCGTGTTTTTTCGTCCGTCTCACCTTTCAAGCTTTGCAAATTGCAGAGCGTTGCAACTTGGAATGCTCCAACGTGAAGCTGAAAAACAATGAAAGAGTGCAGATCCAGACAGATCCAGTCTTTGATGGTTGCTATCAGGAGTTCTCAACACTAGCGAAGATTGGACACCATCAGAAACTTAAAACGCTTCAAGCCAAGCTCCAACAATTTGACACTTAGAGTGGCTTTCAGGAGTGCAGAGTAGTCCTATGTAGTCTTGATTCGTGGCATCTAAAAGTCCCTGAAGCCTGGGAGAGGGTTGTCTCAAAAACTGGCTTCGTGTTGGCCGGTGCATTTGTTCAGGCTAGGTCAGGTGAAGATGTATGGCACAAACTACATAAGCATATACATGTAGTGTATATATATATAAACCAAACTTAAATACAGTTGTTTTCTAACGCCTGGATTAGAATGGGCTGCCGTGGGTCAAAAACGGATTGCGTTCATATCGATGATTCGAAAATTGCTGCTTGGCAGAATTGGGTGGAATTTGCTTGCATCACAATGTCGCTAACTTGGGAATGTCGTGAATGCCAATTTATATATATAACATGGTTGCAGCACAAAATTCATTCTAAGGAGAATGGATCTGTGGAGGTGGAACACAGCTTTCGCCACAGACGGAAGGTTGGTGTCTCAGGACCACAGCAATTGGCAAATCGAGGCCAAATCAGATTGCGATGCCTCTGAACAAAAAGAGCAAACAAAAATATAAATACAGTGTATAATGAATAAGATTATGATATAATAAAGAAAACAGAAAACGATTTAGAAAAGAAGCTGGGCCCAAATCCTTAACGTGTTATTGTTATTTTTTTTATGCATCATCATGCAACTGCATATGCTATGCCCCATTCTGTGGAGATTTGCTGAGGTCCTGGACCGGGAGACTGGCAAAGTGTTCGAAGAAGTCATACCCGGCCCAGTGTGGTCAATCTTGAAGGGATTGCGCCTCGACTCCAGATTGAACCTTTTGGAATGCTGTACCGCTGAATCTCTAAACCAGCCAATGCCTATCAAACAGTCCAAAATGGTATCCATGGCTGGTTGGGTACCACTGACTTACACTCCAGACCTGCTTCAAATACATATTATCAGCAATTTTTTTAAATCAGACTCTGGATAAAAATTGACTCTGGG